>JARFJB010002405.1:597500-884038 GCA_036346205.1 Vesta saturnalis | reverse complement strand
TGAGTCAAGCTCTTCAAGGTCAAAATTTATTGGTATCATATTACAATTCTTAGAAATCTAAAAATAGAATCAGTTCGTGGAAACAAGAAGAATGACGGATTGTTGTCTATGCTAAAAAGTAGGTCAAAGTTAAATGGTTCTTGTATTGGCGAGTGACCTTGAACTGGTCCCGAATCGGCCCTGTATATCTACTCTCGAAACTCTCATAGCAATCAAGTTCGTACTTACTAACATGTTTGATTAAAGATACCTTATCTACTACATGATTTTGATCAAACATTTGAAGGGCTAGGGCAGACTTGTCCCAACATTTGTGTTTGATATGAGCTAAATGTTCTTTAAAGCGAATTTTGATAGGTTGTTTGGTTGACCCTACATATATTTGTTTATTCACAATTTTTACAGTTAATTATGTAAATTTCCGACCTATCCTGCTTATCCACTTGATCTTTTGGGTTGCCTAAAAGAGTTTTCAAACTATTATCAAATTATCAATCCAAAAGATCAAGTGGATAAACGGAATAGAGCAGGAAGTTATAAAAATAATTGTAAAAATTGTGAACAAATATATGTAGGACAAACTAAACGATTTATCAAAATTCGCTGTAAATAACGTTTAGGTCATACCAAATACAAATGTTGAGACAGTTCTGTCCTAGTCCTACATATGTTTGATAAAAATCATGTAGTGGATAAATAGAAAAGCAGCGTTTCATTGCCTCCCCGAAGGGTAGTGGGGGCTGCTCGAGCTTTCCGTGTTCCTTCAGCCGCAGCGATGGATTCCCAACATATATGTATACATTACGTATATAAGCATGGTGAGATTAAGGATGGGTACGGTCACGATAGGATTGGAAGGAATGGAGTAGGGTTCTGAGGGGGAAGATACTACCCCAGCATTCTCCTTAATAGCCGCACATGATGAACCCTCTGAAGAAACCTCATACAAGGTAGACAATAACGGGGATCGAACCCATTACCTCCCGAATGCTAAGCAGACTGTGTTACCATAGATCCAACTAGGTCGGTGTAGTAGATAAGGTATCTTTAATCAAACATGTTAGTAATAAGTACGAACTTGATTGCTATGAAGTTTCAGTCGACCGCGGATGATGATAGCTTAGCTATTGAAATGCATTCGGTGTTTTTTTAATGTTTGTGTGGTACGTGGGTATATTTTGTTTGTTATTGGAACAAATTAAAACCCGAATTTGTTAGCAACTGCAACGCCTCTAGTGATAACCTGAGACGTTAAGATTTAACTAATGATACTTAAATGGTGGTATACATGCAGTTTTTAAAGTCAGAATAAACTTTAAAATAGTGAATTATCCTAATTTTAGGAAACCTCTTAAATTTGTTGGTTGATACTTTCCTCGCCAAAACAACCGTAGTGTTTTGGTACGAAAATAAGAACACCAAATAATTAATTTAAGGCAATTTACACGTGTGGGATGTATAGTTAGTTATCAGTTGAGTAACTTGGGATAGTAATTCTGCTTAGCCTGGATTTATTTAACACATAAACCCTTTCACCTGATCTGTGATTTTTTCCGAACTTTACTGCAATTACAGGTTACTTCCTGGACCTGATACATAATCTCATAGTTTATCATTTAATAACCAGCATAAATAATAAAAGCAATTACATCTAATTTAAGGGGTAAGTTAATTATGATGAATTAGTAAAGTTGCAACAACGCCAGTACCTACGCAATTCAAAAATATTTTTAAATCTATTATTACATAAATCGATGTGAAGGAAGTTCAAGTTGTATATCAAAACAAAAAGAATAAACACTTTAAATAATTAATTACGAAATCAGTTGTTTATATTTAGAAGAGTAAACTAGAACACCTGTTGTCTTAACATGTTATAAAAGTAGTTTGAAAAATGTAATTGAAATTAAAGGACATATATACGATGAAAGTGATATCTGCTTTGAGGGGGGGCGTTTAAATTATAATTTTCATAAAAGCATTAATATATTACTGTAATTAAACTTACCACTTTTACGAAGAAATTCAATTCCTTAACAGTTTGCGATTCACTTAATTAACTTCCGTTTATCACTTTCACTTAAACCTTATTTTAATTTCAAAAATTACTTAGAATTTATCAGCCTTAAACAGCTGTAGGAAGTTGTTTGTTAACATTACGCTCTCGTTATCTCTTTCTGTTTCCCACGTCTGTATTGAAATTTTACTTGTTTTATTTTCGTATGCGATTTAACCTTGATAAGAGGGCGCTGGTGTTTATTTTGAACGATGTGTCTAAAATACCGTCAGTTTTATTACATTTACATTTTTATGCAGTGCAAATGCGTAGATTTTGTTGAATATTTGCATAATGTATAATAAAAAATGTAAACTCTTAGGTAACATTTATATAAAAATTGCGACTTGTCATTCAAGTTTGAATACTAACCCAAAGGTGTGTGCTATCATGAAAAAACGACCACAAATAAGTATCTGAAGCTTTACAAGTAAGTTTTAATTCGTTTTATTTATATTCAATTATATTCGTAGGATTAAACAACAAATACAGAATCTCTTATTCCAGTATTTTGTTTAGCGAAAATGATTTTCGCTTTTATTTATAATGCAGAACATTTTCAGACATATTCCAGACAATAGTACCTATAAAAAAACCGACAGTCTATTGTAATGATGGAAAAATGATCATCTTATTTTTGCTAGAGAATAATGGGATTAAGTAAATTAATTGAAGTTGAAATGATGGAATTAGAAGATATGCCACCAAACTAAGACTTCTACACCTATTATTGTCAAATTAATTTTACGCATTGACAGAAGAAGATATGATTAGCCAAAAAGTATTTTAAAGGCTCTTAAATATTCGATAATAGAATCTCGGACTCAAATTAGATTTAGATTTACAACTCTGGCAGGAACCATTTTGGTTTAAAAAATGTCTGGACATCAGATGGTCGAATTCTAATTAACCATCCAAATAGATCAATAAAAGCGCTTGTTACTCTTCATGAGCATATGAAAAAATTCACTTCTGTTCAATGTATTGTAAAAATTCATCTTTAATGAAAAAGTCGTATAATCTGTTTTAAGAAAATAATGTATAAGAAATGTACGGCTGTAAAGGACCGCGTACTTTTCTTATGCCTACGAGAGCTCCGTCAAATTGTCTGAATTTTTGATGTGTACCTAATGTTCTGATCAAAAGTCTTCATGGGCTCAATTCTTGAGTTTCAAGAATTCAAGATCCCGAAATTGTTAAAATGCATTCCAAAAAGTCCTTTTTAAATATTTTTGAAAGTTTTAGGCTGATATATGTAGCCAAAATACACACTTAAGGATCAAAATAAAAATATTGTTAGTGACAGTGCGATTCAAGCTGTCGCAGACCTTTTTTGCATAAAGCATGTATTTTTACATTGCAAATATAGCGTAAAATAACATTAAAAAAAAAGTTCTGGCAAAATTTCTGAATATTTGATATAGTGTACATCTCAATGCCCTCGTTCAAAATTCCTAATGGTAAAATTATATCCTATGGCTACTTTTCGAGATATTAAATGTTTAGGTTATAAAATACCAATTTTTATTAGTAACAAAAAATAACTACAAAATAAGGGAAATGTTACAAATTATTTATTTTCACATACTGCGTTAGATTATGGTACTATGTTACTGTTTAAAGGTAGACTAAAATAATCATACTTACAGGGTGTCCCCACTTTTAAGATGACTAAATCCACAAATCCAAAACAGATGCTAATAATAGAAACTAGGTAGATATTATCTACTTATTTGATAATAAAAAAAATCTTACGCTTCAATATGGGTTATTAATTGGGTTTTACGTATAATACAGGGCCATTCAATACTCCATTACAAAACAGGTTTAAAGTTTGAAGATAAATTCAAAAATCAGATTATGCACTCATATTTACCTATATGGTAGATGCAAAAAGGACTGTTCACTTGATCGGATTACAGGTAAGTCGAACTGTGACATATTTGAGCTTTTTTTATTTTTTAAGTGGTAAGCGCTGTAGGACTATTCCACTGATATCATTACCACATGTTTGTGGTAATTTTTCAAAACCGTAGATACTGTATAAGGACACATTTGATAATAATAAGCATAAATTAAACAATGATGACGAAGTCCAAATAAATCTAAAATATCTAGATGAATTTCTTTAAATGATGACATAAATATTACAAAATCGAAAAATATTTGCTCTGCTTTCTGTTGTAATTTATTTGTCTTACATTATATCTTGTTCCTTACAAAGGCTGGGACAATTTTGTTTATTTTCAATCTATCTGAGGTCCTCTACAATTGCATGATAACAATGGAAACAAGATTCTCTCGTGCTTCTCTATAAGTTGCCATGTTAAAAAAAATTTACTTTATTTAAACCCATCGTAAGTCGCTCTTAAAAGTTTCAATCACAAACGTAACATTTTATACTTTTTTGCATATGCCATATTTCTTAAAATGTTTAGTTAAAACACTACTATTTTAAATAAAACAATAAAGTTATTCAAATCAACTGCAACTGACACTTATTATAAAACTCAATGCAAATGCCTTTATTTATTGTTAATGATAAAGTAATTCAGAGACTAAAAAATCGACAAGATCAGATAAGTCTCAAACTATTAATGCTAGTTAATGTGGTTTCTTAAATCACTTTTTTATTGTTTTAACCCTTTCGGTCACAACTTTTTTGTTTGCATGAAAAAATTCTGATATTTGGCACAGTTACTAAGTTATTTTTTTGTTGTTTTTAATCCTACACGAAATTTTTGGTCAGGTAGTTTTGAGTTTGATGATGTATTCAAATGAATACATTATGACTTTACGTACAAATCCATACTAAACAAAATAGATGGTTAAAAAAGGTTTTATTTTTATTTATTGTGGTATTTTACAAAACAGTTTTTTCCTTTATTTAAACATAAATGCACATTACATTTAACACACAAAACACGAGACTGACCTTTACATTCAGTATTTTTACATCTAGAGGCAAATGACCTTTATCAAAATCTGGGAAATGTCCTATTTGATCATATCACACATCATCGATGGGTCTGGTTTCAATGGTTCCTCTAGAAGTCGTTGGAGATGCAAATACTGGGCTTGCTGGAGGGGTATTTGATGGACTGGTTGTATTTGAATTCAGAGAAAGGCGGGACAAGGGGCGTCCTTTCGTTTTTTGAATAACTCTTTTTGCCTTTACTAGGTCTTCGGCTAATATGCCTTAAAGCCTCAAAGATCGAGTACGTCTTTCTTCGGAATTGCTATACTAGAACCTTTTTCTCGGTACTCTAACCATGCGTTTGCACATGCTATATCAATAGCATGTGTAAACATTCTCAGGGTCCATTTTCGTGATCCTGTGAACGTTCTATACAAAGTAATAAAAAAATTGAGTTTATCCACTCCACCCATGCTGTCATTATAGTCCCTAATCACTTCTGGCCTGGAAACATCTTGGTAGTTTTTTTCAGATGTATTCCAACGCCTGCAGGTATCCGGGACACCATCTCCCTTATAGTTTGATGCCATTACAACGCTTTTATTGTCAAACCATTTTGTCATTACAATGCCGTCGTTGCTGAGGGCTTCTTCAAATCTACCAGGTCCCTTCTGTTTCATAATTTTATCAGATGAGAATGGGGGATTACTAAATCTGTTTGTTCGAACAGTACCAGATGAAAAAATATTTTTGCTTCGAAGATATTGCAGTGCTTTATAATTACTAAAATAGTTGTCAAAATATAAGCGATAATTTGGTTCAGTTACACGCCGTTTTACTAATGTAACAATTGCAGCAGCTTGACCAAACACCTTCACATGATCAGCGAGTAATTCGGTTGTTGAACCCTGGTATATGATAAAATTGTACAGAATACCGCTTTTTCCACATAATGCCAGAAGTTTTATGCCCCATTTGGAAGGCTTATTTTTTATATATTGCTTGACATTTAAATTTCCCTTGAAGGGAATCATTTGTTCATCGATGCAAAGGTCAGTCTCCAAAGTGAGAGACAAGCATCGATCTCTAATTGCATCATATAAAGGTCTTATTTTCCATAACCTATCATTGTAATCGGGTTTTTCTTCCCAATTAGCAAAATGAATATGCTTTCGTAATTTGAAAAAGCGATTCACGGTCATATTATTTGATACAGTAGGGATGCTCAAATTTGGTTGCCAATAACATCTTATTCTAGGATAGTGACAATTTCTCATTATCACGTGTATACCAACAAAGGTTTTCATCTCATCAAAAGTTGTAGGTAAGAATTTGCTGTGTTGCTGAACTGCATATAGGTTTGTATGTTCAACCATGAGTTGAAATAAGTCATCTGTGAAATATTGTTCAAAATAATATAAAGGGCTTTGCAAAAGTTGTAGGTAAGAATTTGCTGTGTTGCTGAACTGCATATAGGTTTGTATGTTCAACCATGAGTTGAAATAAGTCATCTGTGAAATATTGTTCAAAATAATATAAAGGGCTTTGCAATTCATCTCCACCACATTCATAAAGACTTTTCTCATTCCAAACAACGTAAGGTGTAACATAGGTCACATTTTTTATCCATAAAATATCTGCTTTCTCTGACAAACCATGTTCCTTCATAAAATTTTTGCGAATATTCTCACCATAAGATTTAAAAAATCATCATTAGTAAATCCTACATTTGCCATTATTTACTATGAAATACAAACTGGTAAAGAAAACTGTCAAAACAACATAAACAATTAACGTTCTAACTATCAAATCTTTGACAGCCATGGCCTACCCTTTACTAATGTTGAAATAATTAAGTGTTGTTATGTTTTAACTAAGATATGAAATATTTCAAAAGTGGTTGGATTTAGGTATAGGGAATACTGATACCAAACTAACTGGCTTAAAAAAATACAGCGGAAAATGTAATAAAATAGAGGGTGTTGTATTTAAAGTAAGCAACTTATAAATGATTTAATTTGTGCATGTTGGCGGCCAAGTTTAAAACATACTGTATGAAATATCAATGAGATGGATATATGGAGTTAACGGGCAACCGCTTGTTGTTTATTGGTTACAATTTCACGTCACTAGCTTCGTTATTAATGGAGATATCGTTATTCAATGTGAACTAGGATTTTTTCAAAATTTAAAAAAAAATCGAAATATCTCGAAAATACTTCATTTTTGGTATAGGACATTGTGCACAAATTTTATCTAGAATTTCATGTAGAATTCGAAAATAAAGTAAAAAATATTAGGTTCCATTTAAAGTAACAAAGTTGACGTCTACTTCCGGTATAACCGGAAGTGCCACATTCAGGACAATATTATATTTGAACCCAGCGTCATCCAAAACCTACAGCTTCGTAATTTCAGATTTTTAACATAACTGTATCCGCCATTACTTTTAATCAAAACTCTTCGCGCCAAACCCTGTATTTATCTTGTGTCGTTGAATTTTAAGTCTCATTTGGAATCGTTTATAATACATTTTTGTGTTATTGATTTCTTTAAAATTGTAGTGTTTCAACTAAATATTGTAGCAAATATGGCTTTTGCGAATAGAAAAAATTGTTATGTTTGTAACAGAAATTTTCCAGTTCGACTTACAACGCCTTTAAACGAAGGAGATAACTTAGATTTTCTAAACATGGTAACTTATAGACGACAAACTGCCGGACATCCTGCAGAAGAGAATCTAGATGAAGCAAGGTGCTGTTTAAATTGTTATCAGGCAATTACAGGGGACCTCAGACAGATTCAAAATAAACCGAATTGTTTTAATTCCCAATTCAGTATGTGGTTGCATTATATGTAATGTGCAAGGTAATGTAAGAAAAGTATCTCCAGAGTGTAGAGGAAATATATTTCTAGTTTCTAATATTTATGTACCAGAACATTTGAAGATATGTGAAATACATCTAGATAATTCAGGTTTTCTAATGAATAATTTACATAGTGGATTGCGTTTTGTGTGATAGACGGTATTTTCTAAATAATATTCAGTCGTTTTTGTCCAGTTTAACAACTGCTGCTAATTCAAATACTGGTGTCAAAAATTGGGAAGATATAAATTCATTTAGTTTAGAGGAATTTAAATATTAAACGTCAATTTCGAAAGAAAATTTTCAAGAACTGTATGCATTGTGTGAACAAACTGAACAATATGGTAATATAAGAAATATTAGACAGAAAGATTTACTTGCTTTTCTTGTTAAGTTAAGTCATGGGTTATCTGATGACTTTATAAAATTACTTTTTAATTATTCTTCGAGACAAGTCACTAGTTTAGTAATCTCTAATGTTCGCCTCTCACTTATGCAAAGATTTGTACCTAACAACATTGGATTCGGATCAATAACCAGGGACAATTTTATAATCAATCATGTACCCAAATGTGTAAATAGGCTCTATAACCCTACGCCAAGTAAGCTAAAAGCAATTGTTTATATAGACTGTACATATAACTCTATTGAGAAGAGCAGTCATTTTAGAATATTACGTCAGTCATATTGCTTGTTTTAAGATGGAGCATTTAGTTAAGCCAGAAATTATAGTAGCTCCTGATGGATACATTCTAGCAGTTAACGGTCCCTATTTTTCTGACGCACGAAATAACGATGCTGCGATTTTACGGCTGGGCTTACAAAATGATCTTGATGGAATGAGAAACTGGTTTGAAGACGGAGATGTAGTAATAGTAGATAGAAGCTACAGAGACGCCATTGCTACATTTGAAGATCTGGGTCTCTTTTCTTATATGCCACCTTTACTTCCACGCAACCAACGTCAATTATCTACTAGTGATGCTAACCAAGCAAAACTGATAACTAAAACGCGTTGGGTTATGGAATCCAGAAATGGACATGTTATGTCTATTTTTAGGTTTTTAAAAGGATGCATATCTACGCATCATACTGCTAACTTGCGTGATTTTTCTCAAATTGCTGGTGCATTAATAAATAAGTTTCATCCAATAATAAATATACCGGGAACAATTGAGATGGCAACTCAAATGTTAAATAAACTAGATGATGTAAATGTTATCCAAATACGCGTTGAAGCTGAAAATCTAGCTTTAAGAAATGATCGCTGGCAGAGACTAAATAATATGCGTATTCCTGAATTCCTGCTACGGACGGATGCATATTTTTAAAATTAAGATTTGCAGTAATAATATGAAACTGTTCTAACGTAAATTAATGTTTCTTGTTTCTTGTTTTTTATATTACCTTTGAAAAAATGGGGGTTGCTTGTGGGAGTAAAGATAGTTAGGTTTGAAATTGGGGGAAAAGTAGTTACAGTTCGTGCAATTTTACTGTTGTTGTATTTTATATGTACCGTAATTTGCTTTATTGTTTTATGTGCTTATTTACTTAAAGACCGGCATGATTGGTTTTAAAGGGCCACATCGTTGGTATTACAATTTTTATTTTGATTATTTATGACTCAATTGTGCGTGTGACTACATGTGTTTTTTTTATTGTGTTTCTGTGTAACTAAACTGCCTAATGTTATAATTGTGTACGCACTTTAACCTGATTTAATGGTGCTCTGTTACATATATAAAACTCTTTCTTTGTTTTTTTGTATTATTTGATTTATTAATGTACTTGTGCAATTGCTTCACTATGAATAAAGTGGGTTTTATTGTTGGTTATTTCCCACAATAGTATGTTAACGGGCTGAACCACCGCTGCATTTTTTTTTACCTGCCCCTTGTGATGCAACACTTACCTCATCCAGCCTATCTAATTTAGATAGCACAACGTACCTACCACTAGATTGAGTAATATTAACATTATTGTCAGTCAAGTCAAGATAAATCACTTAGCGATTGTTTGTTCTTGAATTTGCATTATTGCAAATAAGTTCAAATTACGCTTTTCAAGGTAGGGTACCTGGGGGACGCTACAGTTGGCCCTTATCATGTTTATTTAAGCCCATCATATACAAAATAAACTACAGAGAGACGAACCTAATGTTTTAGAAATTGATGAATTAAGAGAGCACCCAATTTTCTACGTTTTAGAATCTACTCTAGAGTTTGAAGTGCAACTAAGTATATGTTGTGGTTGGCATACGAAGAGGCACCTTATGAAGACGATCCTCCAGTTTTCTACTACTACTACTGCACGTGTCCGTCCGGTGCGAGAAATTTAAGTACTTCTGCACATATTGCAACGATTTTGTGGTTTTTTGGATATGCTAGGCAACAGAATAATATAATATTTCCATCAACAGGTCCACTAAATTGTGTAGAGGATGCTGAAAACCGTTTATTACCAGAAAATATTATTCTCGGTCCAATAATAGAAGATATTTAAAGTGCAACCACCATTAAATATTTTAATTTTTCTTAATCTTGACGTTATCGCGTTCTTTTCAATTGAATCAGTCATTTGGTTGTTAATCCTTTATTTGAACTTCTTTTATTTAATTTATGAGTGGTAGCCTCATAAAGTAACTACAGTTTTTCCCATAGCTTTAACAATTGCAATAAATATCAGTGGAATAGGCCCACAGGGGATACTACTTAAAAAAACACGCCAAAGGCTCTACCTCACGGGTGGTGTGGAAACGAGCTTAACATCTAAATTATAGGTTCAATAACAAAAACTGAAATATGTCACAGTTTGACTTAGCTGTAAGCCGATCAAGTGAACAGTCCTTTCTGCATCTACCATATAGGTAAATACGAGTGCATAATCTGATTTTTGAATTTATCTTCAAACTTTAAACCTTTTTTGTAATGGAGTATTGAATGGCCATGTATTATATGTAAAACCCAATTAATAACCCATATTGAAGTGTAGGATTTTTTATTATAAAATAAGTAGGTAATAAGTACCTAGTTTTTATTATTTAGCATCTGTCTTAGATTTGTGGATTTAGTCATCTTACAAGTGGGATCACCCTATAAGAATGACTCTTTTAAAAGTCTATCTTTAAACAGTAAAATAGTACCATAATCTGAGACAGTATGTGAAAATAAATAATTTGTAACATTTCCCTTATTTTGTAGTTATTTTTTGTTACTATAAAAATTGGTATTTTATAGACTAAACATTTAATATCTCGAAAAGTAGCGATTGGATATAATTTTACCGTTAGGAATTTTGAACGAGGGCATCGAGATGTACACTATATCAAATATTTAGAAATTTTGACGGAACTTCTTTTTTAATGTTATTTTATGCTATATTTTCAATGTAAAAATACATGCTTTATCCAAAAAAAGGTGTGTAACAGCTTGAATCGCCCTGTAACTATCAATATTTTTATTTTGATCATTAAGTGTGTATTTTGGCTACATATATCAGCCAAAAACTTTGAAAAATATTTAAAAGGGACTTTTTGGTACGCATTTTAAAAATTTCGGGATCTTGAACTTCAACGCCCTGTATATCGAAAACTAGCCATAAGATACAATTGAGCCCATGAACACTTTTGATCAGAACATCAAGTACTATTACATATCAAAAATTCAAACAATTTGACGGTGCTCTCATTTGCATAAGAAAAATGTGTGGTCCTTTGCAATAAAATATTCGGATTATTGTTCGTAGACAATTTTTTGAGAAATAAATGTGTAACTTATTATAGTATCTAGTATCACATTTTTATTAAGTATAGATTTGCATATTTCATAATTATGTTTGTCTCTTTAGTCGCAATGTTAATTCAATTTCAAACTGTTTTTTCTTGAATGTGTATAAAGTATAATTATTGATAGTCTTAATACCTTAATTATTTTGTTTTAAAGCTGACTGTGTTATATTTATTTGTGCCTGCCTAATTTTTTAAGTGATTTGTTACAAGATAAACCAGCATGTACATATTTTCTGTAATAATAATAATATTTTGAAGCTTTAGAAATTTTGTTTTATAAACTTTACAACTTCCAGTGTATAAATTCACGGAAAAGTTAAAATTTGATTTTTTTATAACGAATCTATAAGACGTTTTACTGTTCAACTGAAACATGTATCTTACTGCTCTTTTCAGCAAAACTAATATATGATTGCAGTGTGCACTATTACCCCAAAGTATAATTGACTTCTTATTTGTATGATAGAATGTTGTTACAGTACTGTTAATAGCAACGTAGCTTAAACGTTTTACTGAAAAACATTTGGATGTAATTTTATTACAAACAAAGGAAATGTGATCTTTCCAATTATTGGGAAAGTCAACAACATCCTAGTTAAAAGTTGTTACTTGATGTATTAAAGTGTTAGAAATGTTTACATAAGCACTAGCAATATATGTATTGCCAGGAACTGTTATAGAACTAAATCACGCGTTTTATCTGGTTTTAACATTAATTGGTTCACATTAAGGTACTTTATAAATTTGACAGGCACATATTTATGCTTTTTAATGCAGTGTCATTATCAGTACTACAAGAAAGTATTGTTAAGTCATAAGCAAAACTATATCGATATCACTGATAAAAAGTCGAAACAAGGTACCTAAAGCACTTCGCCTTGAGGTACACCCATATTTGTGACTCCAGACCAACAATTTAAATAGTTTACATATTTCTTTGTATTAGATATGAATAAAATAGTTTTGAACAATTTCCACTTAATCCACACTATTTTATGTAAATGACTTTTCTTGAAACCATGTTGATTCTTTCACAGAAGGTCAAATTTATTTAAAAAGTCTGCGCTTTGTTATTAGCTTTTCAATAATTACAAGGGTTTTCCACGCATTCTGGATTTTCTTTCTTGTTTATAATAAAACTTAAAGGTTTTATAGTATTAAATACTTCATTTTCAGTTACATGGTGTAAGTAAACGGAATGTGTAGTTTTATTATTGTCGTTACACATTATACCAGGTTCGTTTCAAATGTTGTTCACTAAGTCTTTGATGGAATTGAGGAACTGTTCATTCAAATACTTGCAATATACATAGGCTTATTATTCGCTTCATTATCAATTAAAATTCCTGGTGATGCTAAGCAAGACTTTTTACCAACATAATCGTTTATTACATCCCAAACTGTTTTAGTTTTGTTACCAGAAGAGTTTATTTTTCTTTCTTTATCCCATTGCTTAGCCTTAAGTAGCAATTGTTCATAAATTTTTTGATAAGTTGTAGTCGGTAATTACATTCTGATTGTATAAGAGAAAGAAGTGTTTTAACCTTTTTGATGATACTTTTAACCCTTTTGTTAACCAAGATTTATTTGCGTTATTTTTGTTTAAAGTAATAATCCTAAAACAATTATTGAAATGATAATTTATAACGTTTGTAAATGTTTTAAATTGACTGCTGGGGTTATTGCAATCATAGATACACATCTCTTCAGTTTTCCAAAGCTAAATTATGCTTGAAATTATTATTTTGCTCTGAATACGATCAAATTTGTATTGAATGTTTATTATTTTTTTTAATCAAAAGGAAAAGTTATATGTAACGTACTGTGGCCGGAAATTTCGTTATACATTATTTGTTTATTTGATATTCAATCCTTAAAGTTAGTAAATATACAATCAATAGAAGCCCAAGTTTTATTTATTCGTGTAGCTCCATTTAGTACTGAGGTAAAGTCATATGATAAAGTTAGATCGATTAAATTTGCAGTGTTGTTGCAAATCGGCGCATTTATATTTAAATCACCAATAATTACTTTGCTAGGTATATGTTTTTAATTAATTATTTCCAGGCATTGTTTTAATTTCCATAAAAATAAATTTAAATCAGAATTTTCTTAGTCTATAGTTAGATTTTTCATTGATGATATTAATAAATTGCAATAAATTATAAGCCAATAAGCATTTTTTTACATTTATTAATACTCCTTCATGGAGATATGTATTTCGATTGTAATACCTAACAATATTGTAATTACTAATTTTTATGTCAGTAATTTCATAATCAATGAGCCAACTTTCACGTACACCCAAGATATCAATATTTTCTACAGGCAAAAAAGCTTCAGTTTGTGGTAATTTGTTTTTTAGGCTTTGAACGTTCAAGAAAGCTACCTTTATGTAAGATTCCCCTTCACTGAAACACAAAATAAAGAATTATTCTTTTTTACACGTTTAGACCGGATTTTTAAAATTTTGAAAATGTTTGCTTAGAACCGAAACTTTAATAAAAGAACTATATTGATCAGGTCTTCAAGATATAACTTTTCACATTTGACATTCGTAAAGTTATTATTTATAATATGTTGTTTGATCTAATCAGTAGTTATCTTGGGAGCTAATTTAAAAGCATGTAAATGTGAATAACTGGGTGCCGCTTTTAAATTAAAGCTGGTAGATATTCCCTCAACGATCCCTTTGGATTTCTTTTCTTGTATACAACTTTAATGAAATCATTACCATACCATAGTACTAGTAGTAGTAAGTTTTATTAACGATGCCTTATGTTCCACATTATCAACTGTGGCTGCTTCTTCGATAGTTTGTGCCAAATTAAATTTAACGGAAACTTCCTTGAATTTCTATGCTTTTAGTTTTATCAGGTTGTGTATTTGTTGTGATACAATTTTTGACTATGTTGTATTAACCTCGATACATTTGAAAAAGGCTTTTAAATTATGATCTGCTGTTTCAAAAAAATTAATTCAGAGGAAAAACATTTTTTTAAATATCACTTACTTTTAACTGATTTAAGTGTTCTCCACTTATACCAATGCAATCAATGTGATAAACATTTAGCAACTATTTTTACAATCCATAAAGTCATCATAACAATTTATAGGTTTAGAGTAGGGGAGGCTGGGGTAAAATGATCCCTCAAGGTAAAATGATTCCCTTTAGTTATTTAGAAACCAGTGGCGCAATCTGTTAACTAAAACTTTAAATACGCTCCAGCGCTTACGGGATGTTATGGACAACCACACGTAAACAGTTTTATAAATGACCTTGTAACGGGAGCTTTAGAAAAATTTCGCGCTAAATTATACGAGATTAGATATTTATATATTATTTTTCTGGCTAAAGAATTGGTTATTGTTTATTTGTATTTGAATGTACTTAATATTAAGATGAAAACCTTGAATTTGTTTCAATAAGTTATCTATATATTCAATTTGAAAATATTTAAATACGCGGCATTTGCAAGTGCATTAATGTGGTGGAAGGTAATGACGCTGTTATAATAATGATGTGCAGTTTTTAAAACAGTCGCATACAGTGGGTGATCAAGGGCAGTCGCTAAGAAAGCGGTCAAAAGGAGTCGCATAAAAATAAGCGATCCGAATTGATATTGGTCGGTCGATTGACGCCGCCGCAGTCTAAGCGACGTTGTATAGTCACGCTGCCCTATAAAATGTTAAAATTACAAATAAGAATTAATTAACGGTGATAGCGAAGAAGTAGAAAATTACCTTCCTTATTAAAATAATAAAAAGTGACGAAATAAGTGAAGATAACGCGTTTATATGTCTCAGAACCGTAATCAATTGTGTTTAAATAGTGAACAATAAATATAATAGACAGTAATCGACCCAAATTGATAAATCGAAGTATAAAGGACAATAACTCGAATTTATTGATGTGTAAAAAGTGAGCATTCGCGGTTTGTAAATAGCTCGCATTTTGTTGAGCAGGCTATTTGTAGTTAAAACTGAACGATTAAGTAAAAACTGTCAAGTAAATATATCGAACAATTATTTACTATAATCATTAACTAATGGAAGAAAATTAGAAGCGTATTTAACTACACAGAAGTATAAGAAAAGATAAGGACAACAATAGAGAAACGGTTCCAGCGTGCCGGCAAGTGACATCATCGGAAGAGCAGTCTAACCGATGTAACGCCTCTTTTTCGGTCAAAGGAACGCAAGCATTACATCATCAGTTTTTCAACGAAGATAAGTAAGAAACTTTTTTGTTTGTGTTAATAAATAAAACTTTTTTGTGTTTGATTTCTCGAACTTTTACATTTGACTAGCATGATTTAACGATAAATAATCGTTCAATTCTGATAAAGATTTTATTTGTTATAATATGTTAGTTTTAAGAAGGTTATTGTAGATATAGGTGTGATTTTATATATATTTGTAAACAACATATTGATGCATTTTCGTTCAGATTTGGAATTTAATTAAATGAGTATAACGTTTGATTTGCTAAATATTATTAATATTACAAGCTTACACAATTATCGAATATATAAATGCAGAAAGAAGTCAACTCAATAGGAATCCAGATAAATAAATAAATTGAAATGAGCATAACTTTGATTAATGATAACAATAATGATAATAGCAATCGTTTCTTTATTTTAACTTTGAGCTAGCCGTCGCAATAAATTAAGAAAGGGATTAGTAAACCTAAAGCTTAAAATTCATTTACGTAAACCGAAATTAATTAGCAAGCAAAGTAAAATTTAACTAGTAAATGATATCTTTATAAATTGAACCCATTCAGTTTTAATAAAACGTAATAAAAAATAATCTTTTCAGTTTTACAATAACAATAATAAATTTTATTCAAAAATGTTGGAATTAAAAGTTTAAAAGAACTCAAATCTTATTCTTTGGAGCAGGTTAAACAAACAAAAGTAGTATCTAAAGGTACTACGCCCGTTGCAACTTTGGCGAGTATACAAGTGTTTTGTTTTTCTGCAGCTTTGATCTAACTTCAAGACTTTTTCACAGTGCAGAATAAACTTTATACAATATCTATTTTTGGAAAACTGTATATGGTGTTAATTCAGGTATGTTTAAGCTACCAAATCATCTATTATGTTTGCATATAATATAATTCTGGTAAATTTGTAGGTATTAGGTAAATTAAAAATAGTGTATAGGGGTAAAGTGATCATTTGAATGCGGGGCAATATGATCCTTATTAATTATTACAGACTGATATTAAATTTATTCTTTATTTTCAGGATGCCCCGTACTTACTACCGCAAAACTCAGCGTCAAGACTGGAATATTGAGAATATGACGGCCGCCATAGAAGAGGTGACAAAGAATGGAATGCCATATAAACTGCTTCGCGAATATTTCAAGTGCCGTTAATGTCCCTCAAACGCAGGGTTAACAACAAAAATATATTTGCCAAAAAGAGTTAAACATTTAGGTAGCACATGACGGCTACGTTTACCGTCGATCAGGAAAACGAGCTGATCAACCATATCCTAGACTGTGAAACTAGGGTGTATGGTCTTACTACAACCGATCTACGTCGTCTTGCATTTCAATTGGCAGAAAGGAACAACATTCCTCATCAATTTTCCCGTTTTAAAAAACGCTGGATATGACTGGCTTGAAGGATTTAAAAAACGACAATCAGAAATAGCCTTACGAACTCCAGAAGCCATTTCTCCGGCACGAGCGAGGGGATTTAATAAACCAGTAGTCACTAAGTTCTATAATCTTCAGATTTTGCAGAAACATCCCTTTATACGCCACATATGCTTTAATGTGGACGAAACATATATTTCAATAGTTCCCGGCAAAAACTTCAAAATATTTGCAAAAAGAGGACGCAAACAAGTTGCCCGCGTAACATTTGCCGAAAGGAGAGTGTCATCCACTGCAGTAATCTGCACATCAGCAGGAGGGCTTTTCGTACCGCCCATGTTAATTTTTTGTAGGAAGAGGATGAAGCCAGAACTGATGGATGGTGCGCTACCTGATACTATATTCGCGTGTAATGATTGCGGAGGGATGAAACTAGATTTGTTCAAGCAATGGTTTGACCATTTCTTAAATTTTACAAAGCCTACTAAAGAAGACCCTGTCTTCTTAATTTTAGACGGACACTTAACCCATACTAAGAACCTAAATGTCGTGATCAAGGCAAAAAACGATGTTTTAATTTTGTCTTCCGCCACCCTCGACGCACAAATTACAGCCCCTAGATGTCGGTGTAATGTATCCATTAAACACGTACATGGACCAGTCTTTGGAAAATGGATGAACAATAACCCAAGGCGAACAATATCAACGTTTCAAATAAGCAGAACTTTTTCAGAGGCATATCTTAAGTCATCCGTCCCAAGTAACGCAATAAACGGTTTTAAGAAAACAGGAATAATGCCGTTTGAGCCAGATGCATCTTCTGACGCAGATTACGCAACCGCGGATGTTACCGAGAATCCCAATGAAGCAAGCAGCCAGGAAACAGTAGAAACTAATGGGGGAAGTTTAAGAACCTCTGGAGAAAAATCATTTTTACGTAGTTCCCCTACTGCGGAAAAATAAGACAGTAGTACTGGAAAGTGACGACACTAGCAATAGGAGTGGTCAATCAGAATCAGAGATGTGCATCTATTGTTGAGAGAAATACACAAATTCAACGGGTGAAGGTTGGATCAGGTGCAACAAATGCCTAAAATGGGCTCATGATCAGTATAGTGGGGTCGACGAAAACTACTGCGATTTTGTATGTGATTTCTATGTGTCTCGAACAAACATTGGCTATGTTAAGAAAAATTTCAATTTTTTGTTTTAGTGTAGGTTGATAATCAAAAAATGTTTTTTTATTTGCTCTATTCCTACCAAAAGTGTTGAGTTTATTTTTTCTGTTTTTGTTTTAAGTACAATGCCAAAAATGTAGTCCTTTTTTAGTTTTTTTTATTCTACGAGTAAACTCATTATTTGTATATATATATATATATATATATATATATATATATATATATATATATATATATATATATATATATATATATATTTGTTTTATTGTACCTTAAAAGTGCCATTCCATTTTATAGAGTTCTTTCATTTTACCTCAAGTGAGGATTATTTTACCCCACCTGAGGGATCACTTTATCTCAATCGTTTGGGTAAAATGATCCTTTTGCAGAGATGAATAAAAACCGTTATATATTTGGAACGGTGTGGACTTTCATATTCTTTTTGTAGCTAAAGTACAGCGAATTAAGTATCTAATCGTGAGGTAAAGTCTAATATTTAATAGTCTGATATTTCTGAAACTGTGAAAGTTTGAACCTTAGGGGGATCATTATATCCCGGTCTCCCCTACATAAAACCCTTGGGGGTTGTGTATAAAGTTTGTAGAGAGTAGACGTATTCTGAAATCGCCGAAGTTATTGATTCGTTTTTCGATTTTAATAAATGGTTTAAAACAGAAAACTTTATTTAGTCGTTTTTCGTAGGTATAAAAGGATTTAGTGCCTTAGTTTAGCGAAAAGACGCCTAATTATCAGTTATTTAGTAATTCAAAACTTAATACTAACATTTTTAAAAAGGTAAAATTGATTTATTTGAACAGAAGTACTATCATTGACTGTTAAATGATACGAAGGTAACCTTTAACTTTGCAATTTCCTATTGTACGTTGTTTAACCCTAGAACACCAGACTTATTTTCCTATACGTAGTTACCAGACATTCGTAAAATTTACTACCTTAGAAATAAAGATCTGAATTTTTTCTACAAATTCTTTTTTATTAAAAACAAATCAAAACACATTATTTAGGAGATATAGATATGTAAATAAAATAAGAAAAAGTCAATAAAATTTCACTGATCACTACACAAAACACATATGTCTGAGCGGTGTTGTCCACAAATCGGGCGATTACACTGTAAACAATAAGTTGTGGTCATCCGGGGAAGATAGCTTGGGCAAATAGAACAAGTTTTACGTTTCTTTTCACCTTGAATAGGTCTTTGCTCAGGCATATCCAACTTCAGAATTTTGGAGATATTTTGGCGGAGTGGGCGGTGCAAAGTTGGTATGTTTTTTCTTTTTTCCAGCCAATGTCTATTCAATCCATCTTTTAATTCCAACATAAAATCTTGACGAGACATAGGTTTCTTACTTATTTTGTAGGTATTGTGACAATAAATAACATAAGAGTTTATTGACGCCATATTTAACATGTCATATAATATAGCCAATGGCCAGTGCCTGGTTTTGCGTCCACAGTTCATATTGCTGCACAGCTGGTCGAAGGTATCTACCCCCTGGTTTACCTGTAGTACCATTTAATACCGGAGCACCATGCATGGTGGATAGTAACACCACCATTTTATTTCTTTTTGGTACGTAAGAAACTAGTGTTTTACTTTGGTCGTAACAAAACATTGATGTGCCGGGTCTCCTGTCACTAGTTTTTAAAATTTCTTGACGAATTTTTCTTTTATTTTTTTTTTATTGTTCCTACAAGAGTAAGATTATAGGGTGGCTTTAACAATTCATCGGCTAAATTTATTGAGGTAAACCAGTTGTCCATTGACCATGGACGCTTTTGGTTAGTTCTTTGACATAGTGAGTGGCCAATGGAACACCACCAGTTTGTGTGCCTTTACCTAGATAAGGACTTGTATCAATCATGTACTTGGTACTGACAATTTTAATCCCATATTTGGCCGGCTTGTTTGGAATATACATTCTGAAACTGCGACGCTCGCGAAAAGATAACAGTTGTTCGTCGATGGTCAGATAGGATGTGGGCGTATATGATTCTCGGCAATTAGTTATGAAGAGATCCTTTATATCTCTAATAGGTGCAAATGGATCTGTTTGCCTCCGGTCGGCCCTAAAAAATATATTTAGACGATATACACCAATACAACTACCTATATATCTACCTGGTTTTCTTGTCATCAAAACGTAATGATTCCAAAAGAAACATAAAGCGTGAACAGCTCATTGTAGACTTATAATATGAATCTGATAGAAGTTGATCAAACATCATTCTAGCATTTAAATGGTTATTCTTCATAACAGGTGAAAGAACTAAAAGTCTAAAGAGAGCCCAAATTTCCTCCTTTGATGTTTTGGCTACAGTCAGGTCTTTATTTTTATACTTTTCTGATTTACGCTCAATTTCTTGGTTTGTATATAACACTATTGTTTCTACAACGGTGTCATCCATAAAGTGACAGAAGATATTAGTGCGTTCTAAAATGTTTTTGGGTTGTCCCTTGCTACCGGGAATAAAATGGATTATATTTCTTGCAGATACTCTTTTTGATTGTATTGGTTTTTCAGCAGACCATAAATGCCCATTTTTCCCTTTTAGCTTCTTGTGAGACGGTTTCGCAATTCTTGGATTTGATAGATTTTGCGCAAGTGTTGATAATGGTATATCATCTTCGTCTGAAGAAATATCACTTTGGACGGCTGCAGTTCCTTGAAAATTTCCTTCTACGTCCTGTTCAGTCAAACCATCCGAATTTAGATCAGTATTGTCGTCAGAATCTAAAACTTCTATTTCAATTGCGTCTTCTTTCGTGTCACTGTCTTCTGATTCATTATTTTCCTCGTCTGATAGACCATCTTCCATTATGCTCTCAATTTCCTTAGCAATTTGTGCATCTGTGAGGGGTTTTTTGCTCAACGCCATGATAACACAAATATCTAACAAAATTAATAGTTTACGATAATTTTCCAATATAAAACCATACAATATAAAACTTACCCAGAAATGAAAGAATTAACAAAAACTGCAACCCCTTGTTAGACAAAAGCTGATCTTCCACGAAATTACAAAATAAAATACGACAGACTAGCCTGTCCTCAAATTTAAGCCTTGATAAATCTAAAAAAATTAATAGACCAAATTTTGCCCAGTACGCCTGAATATGACTTAAAACTTACCGTAAAATAAAACACTAAACCGCACAACACCGTATAACAAAACTGATTTCCAAATAAAATCCCAAGAGAAAATACAATAATAATATAAAAACTAACGTCAACACCAGACTATCGTCAAATATACGACGCCCTACTCCGAAGTGGCCTAAATCAAACTGACCAAACGATTCTGCATACATCAGTACGTAGAGTAGTGGTGGGGTGGGGAATAAGCTACTCAAGGACGCAGCCCGCTGGGCTGAAGCGGATAAATCGTTTTGAAGAAAATCAAATACGCTTCGTAAAATTTACGATAGTCTGGTGTTCTAGGGTTAAATTTATAATGCGAATTTATCCTGTATAAATGGAATACTATTATTAATAGTCAAAAATTATTAATTTAATTGGAAGTAACATTAAATCCATACATTGGGGATGAAATAAAAGTGGAAAGGAAAGATATACAGTCAAGATAAGGGAGTTAATTGAAAATAGAAAAATAAATTACATTTTATTGCTACGTACCTTTCTACAGTCCAACCGTTACAGCTTGGCCTCTGAGATTTGGGTGCGCAAATAGCCTTGCCACAAACGGCCCGGAGCTCAGTCGAAACGAGTACTTTATGCTGTTCACTACGATCAAGTACAGTCCGCGGAAACATTTTCTATTTTTGTGTTTGGAAGAGTGTTCGTTGTTCGCCTGTTCCATAAATGTGTTAAACACGCCTTGTAGCAAAACAAAAAACAAAGTGTTAAGTGGACAAAGTCGTGAGATTATTTACAATATATCAAAATTTATGAAAGCCAGTAACACAAATAGAAAAAGTTAATGATAAATCGTACTTTAAATTGTACTTTTTATCTGTTATTTATTCTGGCGATTTAAGGCTTAACGACGTGTTATTATATTATCTATGTGAGGATTCTAGAGACAGCTTTATAATTATAACTTTTTTTCTTAAAATTGTATAGATAGTAAAGGTTTAAAGATAATATGTCTGTAAATTAAAGTGCAAATAAATTTAGTTATAAATAAGTTTGCTTGTATGTTTGTTGTATCTGTATATTTTATTATTGTCTTATAAAATTCGATACCAGAATAATAAACATACAACAATAATTCTATATAATATTGTTTTAATATAAAGTAAAGCCGAAACCCCGTTCTGCTGTTTAAAACCTAAAAATTTCCCGTAAATTAAAACAAAATAATCTTGCGACAATTTTTATATATTTGTGATAAGTCAAAAAATAATATCATTTTTTTCTTAAATTTTTATAGATAGTCACGGTTAACTCTCACTTTTTTTCTTCAGTGGCGAAAAATCCAAATAATATATTATATGCCTTTAAATTAAAGAGCAAATAAGTTTGGCTATAGATAAGTTTGTTTCCATGTTTATCGTATTATTGTCTTATAAAAATAAAAAATCGATAAATCAACATAGCTATCTAACAGCAACCTACATAATTTGGTTTTAATATGGAATAAATTCCAAATCCCGTTGTGTTTAAAACGTAAGAATTTGCAGAAAATCGAAGCGCCATCAGTAGTTTAATAACTGTTGTTACCATTTACTTCTCTCCAGAGTGTACTACTTGTGCGTGCGGTATAGCGATCCTCTTTTAAATATTACGCCGATTCCTTTCCTCATCTGCGCACCTCAGAGGCCAAGCTGTAACGGTTGGACTGTAGTTCTCTTCATAAAAATCTAGTTTAATTATTCTATTATTTCTAACGGCACAGAATACATTAAATTGCCAGTTTTCTTGAAAATTTCGCAATTTTACGGCATGAGGATTGGAATCACTCCAAAGATGGCAATTGTGTCGATTAAAAAGACCATTTTTTGTAAATTTAGCCTCGTCACTCCAAATAATATTTTCGAAAAATCGGGGGATGCCTTGTGCCATTGTTATAATAAACTCGCAAAACTGTACTCTTTTAGGAAAATCAATGGTTTTACGGTATTGAACCATACACAATAAAGAAGAGCGAAAATTGTGTTTTGCCAAAATTCTTTGTATTGAACTTTTTGAGATTCCGGTATGAGCAGCTTATTGAAGACATAGGAAATTGTAGGTAGCGGACCGCGAAAATTTTACTATTGTAATAAACGTTTGTCAAATCACCATTGTCACCGCGATAGAAAAGATAATTAGTGGATTTTTAATATCTTCGTAATTTGCTAATGTTTCCAAAATATTTTATTTATATATTTTTATGTAGGAAATGTTAGAATGTATGTAACTGATATTTGGCTAGAGTTGAAAAACACATGTTGAGGTGTGAGTAGCAGGTGAATGCTTAAAACTGCCTTACTGAAGGGGCGTAACGAATCATTTCAATGTCTTATGCGCCGATTCTTAATGTAAAAAGTCACTAGTTTAGTAAGTAATTGTGTCGATACAGACCGCGATCAAAGGATATTTTTGTTTGGTACGTTGAAACCCGAGACGTAACTGTAGGGTTTGTTCCGGACGAATGCATATTTTTAAAATTAAGATGTCGTGCAACAATTAATATGAAACTGTTCCACCGTAAATTAATGTTTCTTGTTCTTTATATTACTTTTGATTGCGGGAGTAAACATGGTTAGGTTTGGCTATTAATTGTAAAAGGCAATTACTAAGTGAGTACACACTCCCGAAACCAGATAACCATTAAACACCTCGAATTTTATTTTTATTGTTGTATAGATGAATGTGTAAAATGCCCTCAAATATGTATATATATATATATATATATATATATATATATATATATATATATATATATATATATGTATGTATCGGTCACGATGTTGTGATCTATTTATAACTTACCCTTGTGAGGCTTTGTTTTAATGAGTTTTTGTTTGTCAGTTGTTAGGCAGAGTTATTTGCCGGCGAGCTGATTTCTCTTTGTATTTTTTTTTTATGATTGTGGACCTGAACAGGCTAAATAAGGCCTAACGTGCTAAAGCACTCAGGAACACTTAGGAGGATGGATAGAGGGATAATGAATTGCCAATAGATGCCTATGAACAGCTACCTTAAATTTTCTCATATCATAAGTGAGAGGAAAACAGGAACTAGGGAGATCATTCCAGAGTTTAGAAGCCGTGTAGAAAAATGTGGATTGCGCCCGTTTGGTACGATAAGTGGAGATGTGTACTGCATACTGATGATGTGAATGAGCGAACCGAGTGTTTCTCGCAAAGATAGCCGGAGATGGTATCAAAGAATGTAATTCACCAGCACAATAGCCGTTGTAATAACGATAATACAAAGAAAGAACTGAAACCATCCTTCTATGCTCAAGGGACTGTATGTGAGAAGTTAAGGACGGGTCATTTATAAGCCTAATCGCTCTCTTTTGAATACGATCAACGATATCGAGAGCGTATTGGGGAGCACTAACCCAAAGGTGAGAATTATATTCCAGATGAGGCCGAATTTGGGCCTTATACAGCAGAAGGAGTTGTCGAGAGGTAAAGTACTGCTTAGATCTGTACAAAAGCCTATTTTACGAGCAGCTGTTTTGGTAGCTGACAGAAGATGGTCAACCCATGAGAGATTTGAAGATACAGTCATACCCAACAGAGTAATAGAGTCTGAAAACTTAAGAACTGAGCCATTCATACTTACAACAGGAAATGATCGATCTTTTTGGCGGACACAAGGCAACACTGAGTTTTGTTAGCATTAAATTTAACTAGATTATTGCTTCCCCATTCGAGAATACGTTGAATGTCTTTGTTGATTGAATTTGCCATTTCAGCTTTAATTTCTTGATTTGACATAGAAGGTGGATTATCACTATGAGTAGACTGAGATGAACTACAGTGAAGAGTGCTATCGTCAGCAAAGCAATGGATGGGGTTAGTTGTTGAAGAAATAAGGTCGTTTATGTACAGCAGAAAAAGTGTAGGCGCTATAACGGATCCCTGTGGTACGCCCGCGTTAATGCTAACTTCTTTTGAAAAAAGCCATCAACTACGACACGTATTCGTCTTTTATCAAGGAAACTAGAAACCCAGTTGATGAGCGTATCATTTAACCCAAACGAGGTGAGTTTGGCAAGTAAACACTTATGCCAAACTTGGTCAAATGCCTTTGAGATATCTAAAGCGACTACAACTGTTTCACCGGACTGCTCTACTGTATTGTTCCAAACTTGGGTCACATATGAAAGAAGATCGCCTGTTGAACGACTTTGCCTAAACCCATATTGGTGGTCACTAAGGAGTTTGTTAGTTTCAAGGAACGTGAGCAGTTGCTGATTGATGGCTTTTTCCATGATTTTAGACAAAATGGAAGTGATGGCAATTGGTCTGTAATTTGAGGGATCGGTCTTATCACCTTTTTGGGAATAGGTTGAACATTTGCTAACTTCCATGATGAAGGGAATTCCCAGAAGATATAGAGATCGTATAGAGCTTAGATAGGACTGGTACTAGTTCGGGGAACATTTCTTTAAGACAATAGCTGGGATACCGTCTGGGCCAGTCGCCTTATTGAGATCAAGCCTACTGATGATCGATTCCAAGAGCTTGTACCGAAAATGAATTGGTTTCATAACGTATGAAGAAGAGTTGACTAGGGGCACATCTTTTCCAGGATCATTGAGACACGAGTTTGATGCAAACAAATCCACAAAAACGTTGGCTTTGTCTACAGAATCAGCAACTACCGATCCGTCAATAGATGTCAGGGGGGGAAATGAAGATGTTCGAAAGATTTTACTAATGGCTTTTGCTAAAGACCAAAATTTACGACTGCCTAAAGGAGATGTAGCTAGTTCATTGCATTTTCGTTGTTCGAACAACTTTTTTTAGTGATGACACTTTTGCAGATATTTCTAGCACCAACGTATTCTACATGACTGTCAACCGATTTATTAGATTTCCATTTAATGTAACATTTATTTTTTAAAGATATTGCATCAGAACAAGCCTTATTGAACCAGGGTTGGGAACGTGAATGACCTACACGGTACTGTTTTTTCGGAATGTATAACTCCATTCCCATGAGGATGACTTCAGATACTGAAAGAGCGATGTCCGAAGAAGAGGACGACTTAAAACAATATTCACGCCATGGAAAGGTTGCAAAGAAATCCCGTAAATCACTCCATCGAGCTGACTTAAAACACCACAAGGTTCTATCGGTTTTGCGAACAACAGTGGAATTAGGTACAGTAGAAATGATTTTTATTAGACAATGGTCGGAAAGACCTAAAGGCGAAAGAACGGAAGTTTTATAAACAAGAGGGTTTGATGTAAGAAAGAGATCTAGAAGATGTGGAGTATGGTTAGGGTTATCAGGGATTCTTGTGGGTTCAGAAATCATTTGTGTGAGATCACATGAAATAGCAAATGTTTCTGCACTATGACCAGCGGATTTGTAGTAGATGAAAATTGAAGCCAATTAGAGTTATGAACATTGAAATCGCCTACAAATGAGATATCGCAAGATGGAAACTGAGACAGGAGATAGTCAACTTTCATACTAAGGTAATCGAAGAAGTCTTGAAAGTTGCTGTCATTAGGAGACCTATAAATGCAACAGTAGAATTTCACAAAATTAGGACCAGAATGTTTAAACCAAATCACGTCAAAATTTTTATTTTCTAAGGAAGAAACCCTGTTGCAAGCAATTCTGTCCTTGATGTAGGCACATACTCCGCCTTTATATCGAAAGTTAGAGTGAACGTGGTATTGAGGAAATTGAAAGTCGGGTGCCTCGGAGCTTTTAGAGGAGACTTGTGTTTCAGATAGAAACAAAATATCAGGTTGTAATTGTTCAAGATGTTGGTGAACAGCATTAAGATTAGACCTGATACCGCGGATGTTGCAGTAGTGAATCAGAAAGTTGATACTTTTGATGTCCGAAGTCGCTTGGGCCCTGCCCTCCCGGACATCCGAATGGGGCAGGATTTTACGTCCGGAATTTATAACCCTAGAAACCACAGCCATCTTATTTTTTAATTTGGGACTTTTAATCCGATAGGAAGACAGGGCGAGAAGGAAGAATAAGGATGAGAATAGATTAAGGATGATGGAAAAGGTAACCGGCAGCCCTTACCGAGCTCAGAAAATCGGAGACCCAATATTAAGGAGCCCATGGTAAGGGTGGTGGTACCTCCCCGGCTGGCATGGAGTATACATGCCTACCACCTGTGCAATGATGTATGTGATGTATGTGATTTATTGTAATTTGACTTAGGTATTTTGTGCTTTAGCTATTATCACGTGTGCAATTTTACTGTTGTTGTATTTTATATGTACCGTAATTTGCTTTATTCTTTTATGTGCTTATTTACTTAAAGACCGGCATGCTTGGTTTTAAAGGGTCACATGTTTGGTATTACGATTTTTATTATGCTTTTTATTTTGATTATTTATGACCCAATTGCGAGTGTGACAACATGGGGTTTCTTTTTTTTTATCGTGTTTCTATGTAACTAAACTGCTTTTTATTCATTTTCTTTTAATGTTAAAATTTTGTACGCACTTTAACCTGATTTAATGATGTTTTGTTATATGTTTAACCCTTTCTTTGTTTTTTTTCTTATTTGATTTATTAATGTGCAATTACTCATTTATGAACAAAGTGGGCTTTATTGGCGGTTCTTTCCCACAATAGTATATTAACGGACTGAACCACCGGTGTGCAAAGCTCGTTGATTTTAATTTGAGTAGTTTCAATTTTTTTACCTGCCCCTCATGATGCAACACTTACCTCATCCAGCCTATCTAATTCAGATAGCACGGCCACTTTGTTTAACTAGATTTGGGGTTTGCGAGTAATTAAATATCAGACTTGTAAATAAATTCTAATGTTTTAAGTATTGCCAAGAAAGTCAAAGTAAGGCAGGCAATTAATTTGAGTAATATTAACATTATTGTCAGTCAAGTCAAGATAAATAACTTAGCGATCGTTTTGATCTTGAATTTGCATTATTGCAAATAAGTTCAAATTACACTTTTCAAGATAAGGTACCTGGGGGACGCTACAATATGCCACAAAATATCCCATAATTGTAATTTCGACAATTTCATCGTTGATAATTGGTTTTCTTTTATTAATTTTTGCCTTAACGGTGCCATAATTTTTGAAATTCTCGACTATTTGTCTTACACTGTACCATGACAGTTTCTGTCTATCTTTCAGCAAATATCTCGCAGGTTCTTGATAAAACTGTCTTATATTCACCCTAGATAATAAGTAAATTTAAATAATATTCTGCGTGTAGTTTAATCGCCCCGGCATGCTTATTAATTATTACTTAATGTCAAATAACTAGAAATAATGACATTTCAATTGAAATTTATTGTTTTTAACGTCGTCATGGCAGCTGTCATAGCTAACTAACATAATTTATAAAACATAGCATTTTCATAATAAAAAATCTTTAATTGCTAATATTCCGAAAACTACACATTTTTGTAATGGACAACTTTACACAAAGTTACCCTTATTTTTAATGCTAAATAAGATAGCGTTATAAAATTAGGGGGTTTCCATTAAAAAATGACTTTTCATGTTTTCTATAGCTTAATTTCTGTGCTTAATTTTTGGTCACCCTGTATTAATTTAGAATCAAAATATCCACTCAGTATATGTAAATAGGTCCCTTTCTACAAAGAATCCATCTCAAATTGAATAAAAAAGGCTTTCTTATAGGAAAAATTATTTATTATTTTAGGATCTGCAAACGTCATTTTTGTCGTAAAATATTCAATATCTCAAAAACGGCTAAAGTTAGGTATAGGACATTATACATAAAATATGCCTAAAATTTTGAAAGGATCTAAAATGAAATAATATATAGTGTCCCATTTAAAATAAGAGGGTAAACATCAACCTCCGGTATAACCGGAAGTGCCTCCATCTTGAAAATATTTTAGTCTAGTTGCCCTCGTCGACTGCCAAATTTTCCATTGCGTACTTTTGAGAACTCGATCGCGTCGGTTCGTCGTGGGACACCTATATATATATATATATATATATATATATATATATATATATATATATATATACACGAGTATATACGTATATCGTAGCAGGTTCTTATCAAAAAGAAAAATGCCTAAGCATATATCCGCCGAGTTTAAACCGATTGTTTTAAAGGTAAAAGCTTTCTTCGAAGCGGAAAGAAAACGGCGTAAACGCAATTATTGTTAATCAAGCTACAAAACGTACCTACTGGGGAATCTTAGGGATTAGTGAAGAAGTGTCAGGGGCGAGGCCAAGAAGTCGTACACATAAAGTAGATATCGATGATTTTCTAAAGGGCGTTATACGTAGACAAATATTAAATTTTTATATGGAAAAAAGGTTTCCAACCATAGTCGAGCTGCATCAACGATTGATAGACGAATGTCCGTATTTTCCACAAGTATATACCACCACATTAAAAAGATGGGCAAAAGAAATTAATTTTACTTGGCAAAATTAGAGAACAGGCCAATATTGATGGAAGCTACTACAATAGCTGCTAAAAGAGCGGAATATTTATATTCGATTAAAAGGTATAGGGAAACGGGATGGAATATTTTTTACTGGCGAAACATGATGCGGCGCAAACCATTCAAGAAAATTTGGTTGGGTGAGATTTGTTACCCCAGAAAATCGCGCCAGTTTTGATCAATACCGAGGGACAATTCAAGAAATAAACGGATTCAGAGGGGAAATCAGGCGACCTTCTAGATCTGGACTAAGAGTGATTAATTGGATATTGGTAACGAAAACGGCTTTTAAAGGTTGTACCAAATGCTTCGTTGTAAAATAAGATTCGTCTGATTACCATGACGAAATGAATAAACAGCATTATCAATGATAGCTTACGATATGAGTTGGGAGTGATCCCCGATAAATCGATGATTGTGCTAGTTCAAGCACTGTACCACACAATGGTAGATCCAGATTTTAGAAATCCAACAACCGCCTGGAGAAAACAGAATATACTTGAATGGTTTAACAAACGAAAAGTTCCATTACCAGGGCAATTCAATTCATTTAACGGAAATGACGAGGGCTTCACTTTTGTAATTATCTCGTATGTACAATTATAAAAAACAATATTTGCTTATAAAAGTGGTCAAAGAATTATGAGGAGGCAGTGTTAAAATGTTATGGCTTCCAGTAGCCAACTGTGAATTTAATCCAATTTAATTGATATGGGCTTATGTTAAAAATAGAGTTGCAAATAAAAACACAACGTTCGAAATAAAGGACGTTTTGTAACTTTGTAAGTTAACATTACAAACTGTGCCAAATATAGTTTGGAGTAATTGTGTCGATCATGCCAAGAAAGTCAAAGATATGTACAGAGCAGGGGTTGAAACCTATTACAAATATCAGTTCAGGTTCTGTCTTGTACATTCAAATTCATTTTTATTGTAACAATCAAAATATACCCACATACCACACAAAATGAACACCGAACACGCTGAGGATGATAACATAGCTACTGAAACGTGTTCAGTGTTTTTTAATTTTGTGTGGTACGCAGGTATACTTTGTTTGTTACAGATCCTGCTACAGTTCCAGTGTTCCAGATTTTTCAAGTCATTTTTATTGGCTCCAGTTCTACTCTAGAAATAAATTTGATTCCGGTTCCAGTTCTAATTTTTTGTCGGTTCTACGTATTTGGCTTCTTAAAATAAAAAATCAAATTTTTGTTATATAACTATTTATTTAACATACTCCTTATATTCAACTGTGTCTTTTGTTATTTTAACTCGTCCTAGTGGTATAGTCTTCAACTGGTCATTTTTCTTACGTCGTTGATCATAAATTAGAATTTTCCAAAGTGCTCTCAATGGAGATAATATAAATTTTAGAGCACTCACTTGAGTGGCTGGTACGGTGAAGTTAATTTGACTTAATTCATACAATTCAGGCCTGGTTGACTTCATATTATACCCATACTCAAAAAAGTTTATCTAGGTAAAATTCATCTGATGAATCTGATATCAGAGCCGAAAGAACTTGTAAGACATGACAAATCTTTAGATGTAGTTGTATCAGTATTCTCTAAATTCTCTTTGAGGTGAATAATATTATTCCATAAAGCACTTAAATGTTTTATAGCTGTATTGGATTGAGCTTCATTTAATAAGTTTGAATCTGGGATCAAGAAATGTACCTCATAGAACCACCTCATTACACTAAATAACCTTTTCTTTTATTCATATTTTTAACTAGTACTCTACTAAATGTGGTATCTACTGCCTCTGCCTTAAGTTTGCATACTAACCAGCTGGCATAAAAATCTGTTAATGTCAATTGCACGTGTTAAAGAATTTTTGTACAAACTTTAGCCAGAGTTAATGCAAGGCATATCTTGATAACACCTTCCCTTTTAAAGAATTTTAACCCTTCAGCACACGCGCCTATTTTACTTACTGCAGCACACACACTATGGTCAAATCGGGTGCATGTATAATAATTTATAGTTTCGTTCAAATTTTTGCTAAAATTATTAAGAAAACAATTATACTGTAAGATTTTATTAAACACAAACATTAAATTTAGTGAAAATATAATTTTTACAAAAAAAATATGTTACATTACATCTAAAGTTTGATTCAAATAAAGTTGGGAATGACTTGTCCATGTAAAACTCTATAAATTACATATTTTCAAAACTATCTACAACTTGTTCAGTGAATTATCAGTAATTTTATAACATTTTTACATAATTTATATAAAATTTACAACATTTTAGATATGCTATATAATAAGCACCTAAAGTCTCAAGCGCAGCTCGTAGTTATGAACGTGCTTCATTATTTCAAGGGGGAACATGACAATCAAGGGGCAGTCATTTCAGTTGAATCTGTTATCCAGGTATGTAATACATTATTGCGTAAAATATAATACCTGGAAAGACTACTTTTAGCGCACGGTTGAAGCATGTGGGGTTGGTATAAATACAGTTAGTGCTATAAAAAGAGTTACAGAAGTCCAAAAAGAAATAAACGCCCACAGTCACCAACTAAACGGAGAAAACATACGAAATCTAAGTCTACCGAAGTGATGACTATGTGAAGGATGCTGTAAACACAAAAATTTATGAAATGCATTCAAAATGTCCTCGATAATTGAGAATGGTCTCCCATTCATGATTTCAATACATGTATCAATTAATGTTTTCTCACTAATTTTTATGTTTTTGCTATACGGATCTTCTAACTTTTTTTGTATGCTCGTAGATGTCGAAGGGTGGTTTTTGATTTTGGCATTGTGTGCACCTTTCAAATGCTTGACTAAGTTAGTGGCATGATTACCCTGAAAATAAGTAAATGGATTATCTATACACGTGTAGAACTTTGAACACTTACTTGAACTTCTAGGGCACAATATTTAGGTCGTTGACCTATTTTTATGGAACGAAATGTGTTCATGAGCAGGATTGGTTTTAATCCTTCCCATTTCGCAAAATCCTCGTGTCTCAAATTCACCAACGAATACAGCACAGAAACCACCAGGAATTGAATAACTAAACCACATCACTGACATCCAGTGTTGCCAGGTTAAAAATAAGGACAGCGGTAGGCATGACATAAAAAAAGTGGTAGATTTAAAAATAAAACGGTAGATATTCCCTTACACCATTTGGGCTAAAAATACACTAAAAATATTTAGTTATAGGCACAACAAACTGTACATAGAATATATAAATAAATAACAAATTAAGATGAACACAAAACACTATGTATAGATTTAACAAAATATTTTATTTATGTGAACATACAGTAAATAATGTTTATAATATGTAAACTAAAAAACTGAACGGTATACTCATTCTGAATCAGAAAACCGCTCAAATTTTTTGTACATGTTGTTGTTATGATATGATAACAATTGTTGGTCAATTTTTATGTTAAACCATTCACTGTCTATGTACTGTTTTGAATTCATTAAACCAACAATACTATTTGTGGATAAACGGTTTCTTTGTTTAGTTTTTAATAAATTAATATGCGAAAAGTTTCTCTCCGCATCTGCGGAGGAATGGAGAAGGCTAAGAATATTAAAGGCAAAATTTGTAAGAAGAGGATAAACCTGGATGCCATCTGCATATTTTTCGCCTTGAATATTTAACCAAAATGATGTTATAGTTTCATGATCTTTATAAGTTTGGGAAAAATCTGAATTTCTTAGCATTCTCCACTCATTATCAATTTTTTGCATATCATTTTCCGCAATTAAATTTGAAAAATGCATCGCCAAGGGTATTAAAGACTCATCGTTGCCTTTAAAAATAGTGATTGATTAGTGTCATGTTTTTTATTATGACGTTATCGAAATCAAACCTTTTCGAAATTTGAAACGCTGCCTCAATGTAAAAATCCAGACAACGGACTCGAAGAATATGAAGTTGTTCATTGGACAAATTTCCTTTTAAAATATATTGTCCGTTTTTTGCTCCCAAATATAGTTTTTCAATCGGTTTGTAGTTGTCTGGGTTTTTAATATTGATTTTATGTAAGGAAACATTATCTAATACATTTTTTTTTACAAACGAGTCCCAAAGAGTTTTAGAAATATTACACAAACGAGAATGCAGGTTGTAAAGCTTGGGCTCTGTAGATTGCATTTCTTTATTTAAATTGTTGAACAACGGTAAAATATGCTCTAAAAACAATAAAAAAGCTAAAGTTAGGGGATCTTGTAACGAATTTAAAATATTTTCTGCTGATTGTAGTCTGTCAGTTGCAACGGCATCGATAAAGAAAAGTTTTAAGGCATTATATTGCTCTATAATTCGACAAACCACTGCTTCTAAAGACAACCAGCGAGTTTGAGCAGGATGAAGTATTTTATGTATTTTTGTTTGTGTAAAGTTTTGAAACTCTTTAAAAACTTGCACCCTCTTGGGGCTATTACCAATATAATTGTACATATCCCGCACACAGTCTTCCACAGCTTTTGGAAGTTTTAAACAGGCATTTGATGCACATAATGCAAAGCATTTCATTAGCATTAGCATTAGCATTTCATTAGAAAAATGTGCGGAATTTCGTTCTTTAATCTAGACATAACCGAATCGTTAACGCCTGCCATAACATTAGCACCATCAGAGGCAAAGCCAATAAGGTTTTCTAAGTAAGGAATTTGTTTTTCGTTAAAAAAGTCGACAATTTCTTTATAAATGTCAGCAGCTCTTAAATGTTTCATTCCAATTAAAGTAAGAAATGAGTCATGTATTCTAAAAAAAAATTATTTTTAATTATTAAATCATACATTTTGCTTAAAATATACAAACTTACTTATTTTCATGAAAATATCGGGCAACTACCACCAAGTGTTTTTTAGTAGGTACTTAAATCGGTTGACTAATCTATAATTAGTGAAAATTTTGTTGATTTCAATATATTGCATATTTTATTAGAGGTTGATTGACCAATAACATTTTTAACTACAGCCGTAGTCTTTGTTCTGCTGCATTTTATGTTTTTGGCAATTTCGGAATCGGTATATATTTTAGATATAAGATTTGGCAGATGTTCTGCAACTCTAAAAGGCAAATATCAAGAATAAGTATTTCAAGATATTTTCTACTCACCTCATTTCAATAGCTAGTTGTATTATAATGGCACTTAAACTTTTTACTTAATACCGATGGCGATAAATAATTGCTAAATGTAAATAAACGATCATATCAGAAAATCATAAATTTTGCAAGCAGGCAAGCACTATGTGATTCTTTCGTTCGTCTCGAATTAGGGGAATTACCGAAGTTTAGTAAACGCAATTGCAATCGCTCAAATGCCTTGCGACGTAACGACTGCGTTCATCCCGGACACCGCTTCGGTAGCAAAGTAGGGGAAGTTATACACGCAAGCGCAACCAATGGTTACGCTCCATTTAGTGATCGCTACCGGAGCGCTTCGGGCTCCGAGATCAGAGTCCGGGATGAACGCAGCCAACGTAGCCCGTTGCTGCCGTCAGCCGCGCGTGGGCGCGGGCGTCTCTCGATGTCGCCGTCGAGTATTTTTACCGCGCCACTACAATAGTATTGTCCTCTCAATATCGACAATGGCAATTTGTCAATTCGACAATCGCCATTCACTTTGTTATAGCTTCAAAGTAATAATGAAATAATTTCAATTAGTTATATCGTGATTATTATATATTTAGCGGTAGAAAATTATATCAAAAACGGTAGCACGGTAGCTCATACATCAAAACGGTAGATATACCGCTAAAACGGTAGACCTGGCTTCATTGCTGACATCACAGAATAATTAGGTGTGTGAAGTTAGCGTCGTACAACACATAGTAACGCGTGACGCCGTGACGTCACTGCCAGTATGCGTATAACTATTACAGTATTCCAAAAACGTATGAAAGTTCTATAAATTATAGATATTGAAAATATTGGGGGGCATAACGATGACTTCCTTTGTTACCGATTGGAAACACATGATAGCATCATTGTAGCAATTTTCAATCACTTTCATAAAAAAATTAAAAAAAATAGAACAGACTAAGTAAGCTTATTGCCGAAATTGGTGCGGCTTTTAATTAAAATACCTGCTGCGTCTACAAACTAATGGGGACACAGCGACAACAACTCTAGCTATCGATTGTTGACATACGACAGCATTTTCTTACCAATTTTTAATAACATCCGTCAGAAAATAAAAACATTAGGAGAGATTATCATTAGACGATGGTCAAAATTGCACGCGTCTGTATCTAAAAACCTGTTACGTTTAAAACCTAATGGGGGCACATCAACACATTTCTTTATTGTCGATTGCTGGCATTTGACAGCATCTTTGTACCAATTTTCATAAAGAAATAAAAACAATAGAACAGACCAAGTAGGTAATGCTTATGGCCGAAATTGGCGCGGCTTTTATGTACCAATTTTAAATCATATTCTTATAAAATAAAACTTTATGGAGATGTTTTTTATCTATTTATTGTTCATAGTATGTTAATATTTGTAGGTACTGTAAAAATATAAAAAGAGAATAAAATAATAGTAATAATAATGATAACAATAATAATAAAAATAATACTAATAATAACAATAATGATAATAATAATAATCTAAATAATGAGAATAATAGAAATAATTATAATAGCATTTACAGTAACAGTAAGATTAACAATAATGACGGTAATGTCGATAATGACGGTAATGAAAGTAATAACAATAATGAAAATAATGACCAGAGGAAAACGTAATAAACCTGCCGAAAGAGATACGACAAGCGACAGTAAAGAAACTGGTTTGGGAGTCGTGGGGAAATCAGTGGATGACATCAAATCTTGTGTTAAGGAAAATTAAACCAGACCTGGGGCCATTGTTTCAAATTAAAGAAAAACGATTCAAACTCACCAAGATTTATAGACTTCGATTGGGACACACTGCATATACACACGAATACCTGTTGACAGGAAAGAATCCTCCCCTCTGTGAAATGTGTCAAACAAATTTATCGATAAAACACATACTTTGTGTCTGCCCACAGTATATAGTCGAACGTAACCTTTTAAAATTGACAAAAGATGGGAAGCAAACCTATCCAACGAGAGCCAATGTAGTAACACGATTGATTTCTTTCAAAAAGTGGGGCTACTAGACAAACTATAACCATCCTAGGACTTAACTAGACGATGATCTTTTACCGCTTATTATAGTAGGAACCAAGGCGATATATGGTTGCCTTAAGTTTATATCTGATAAAGGCTAATGGCCAAAGAAGTCGAAGCCTGAGGTGGGGTTTTAGTGGGTATGCCCAGTCGGGAGAGCCCCACACTACTCCGTTTGGAGTGTGCATAAGGTGCATTTCCCCCCTCGACAAAAAAAAAAATGACCATAATGAGAATAATGACAACAGTGGCAATGACAATAATTATAATGTAGTTAATTCCATTAACTTTAAAATGTAATCATATTTATTGCTATCCATCACAAATAGTATATCCTCTCCCTTCATTCCACTGTAAAAAAGGCTAATTCGCAATTATTGTAAAGTATAATTCTATTGGATTCAGCCCATTTACGTTGAGATGAATCGCATCGCTATAACAAAAAGGAAAAGGAAAATCAAACTGATGACGAAATGTGGAGAACAGTTATTTTTATTCTGCAGGGAATGTGCATTCCGTGAATGGAGTTGCATCGCAATCACGACACACTTGAATTCAACCTGGAAGCAAACTTGGATAATTTGTAAATGTTTTTATTGGGGTTTACTTACTTTCCTTACGTTGCTTGACTAAGATTGCAAATCTTGCATCGGAATGGTCTACCCTCGTATTCGTCAGGATGTAAAGTTCTCTCATTCGAACAGTTGAAATGAACCCACAATGGCAATGTTGTGCTACGGTAGAAATGGTCACTAGGACAAGGTAAAAGATAAACCTGGTTTTTGCACGGCTAGCTCGGCGTGCGGGTGAGGGTCTATTGGGACAAAGCAGTCTCGTCTCCGTAGCTTACGTTTCTACCAAAGTCGAAATCGGGAAAATGTCACAATAGGTTCCGGTAGGTGCCAGGATATAATAAAGAACACACCAGGGTGTTTTAAAATGCGAATAAAACGACGGTACGCAGTGGTCCGAATACCCAACTTACCACACTTACCACGTCGTAACGCTCGTAACTCAGGTTCCGCAATACTGCTTCACCTGAAAAGGCTTCAAAAACTGCACCTTATCTGATCAACTTAACCCCGTGCAGCAATATTCAAATTCAATACAAATCTCTAATGTTCCCCTTACGTTAAATTACTAAACTCCCTTAACCTAATCCAAATAACACATACTAAACTGACTTCAATTCGGTTACAGCTCTTTTCTAAACTTGTAATTTACGTTACGTTAATTTAATTTGCCCATCAAACAAAACAAAAAAAAACAACACTCCAACTTTTCTCAAATAAAACGCGGCGACGCTTTACTATTCGAGCAATAAATCATCACCCTATGTCCAGGCTTAATATCAAAATAAATACCAAAATAGTAACTAAGTTAGACATCTATTAAATCAAAATAAATAAATAAAACAATTAAAATGTAAACAGGTCAATTTGAACATCAAGGTAATCGTATCTTCTTAATTTTTACCTCATTGAATTCTGGCCAGTAGCAAAACGATCTTAAACTAAATTGTATTGAAAGAAATTCAATAAATTTGGCTTACTCCAGCACGTAAATCATATATATATATATATATATATATATATATATATATATATATATACACTGAATAATGAAGGTAAGATTTTATTTACCTCCTTGCATAAAATATTACTGGTATAAAAACAAACAAAAACACCTTAAATAGCTACTAAATAGACAAAGGAAACTATCCGAAAACGTTAACAAAATGACACAATAAATTCCAAAAAAATAAATAAATTACTTCCAACAGGTTCCTTCGTTAACACACATGACATAAGATACTTTATATAAAACACAATCAAATTTTATTCTTTCAAGTCGCAAGATCAACAAATAAAATATAAATTACATTACCTAGGTCACACAGGCAAATAGGCGATAATCCTTGCTCGGCGATAGCGTCGGATACGACTCGTGCAGTCCACTGTATTACTGCTGGTCGATGACACGAAGCTGCCTCCACCAGGTCTCTACCACGCATTTAACTTTGCTTTTCAACATAATGCCTCGTAACTTATTGAAGCAGCATAAACTAACTTAAATCACTTTAATAATTTCTTTTAATTCGAGGTTGTTAAAGTTCGACAAACAAAATAAAACACTCAACAAATCGTTTTGTACAGCTTACGTTAATAGGTTCAATTACGAACAGAACAATCCTAAACGGTATGTGTGTGTGTGTGTGGGCGATCGTTCACTGCGTACACTTAAATTTTAGGAAAGGGGTTCTTTAATTATATCTCGTTACTAACGAGAATTCAATAGTCCTCAGGTTCGACCTACAATAAACACGAACCAAATTTCTATCATAAACGCACTCGAAGATGCCGTTCTTCTCCACTAAACTAACTTTATGAGCGAGCCCGGTTGAAATGTTACTTCACAAAAAATCCCAAGCTTGGTTATATTCGACTAGTCTTGCAAGTCCTCAACGCTACTCCCTTAACTTTCACTAGGAGCTCGCACAATGATGAAACCCCAATTCCGATAATTCGACGACTTCCCAACACGCACGACTTTACGCTTCAAAAGCTTAAGACAGAGTCTCTCCCATTCAAAATTACTTTCTCGCCATATTAAAAAAACGTTCCCCTCCATACAGATTCATTCAAACAAACCAATCAACCACTTTAATTTTAAAATTTCTACCCCCCTAAATTTATGATGCTATCTCGACTTCAGGCGAAGAAACTGCAATGTTTGCACTTTCCTTCGACACGATACAGAAATGTTATTGCAAAGGTACAACCAATCGCCCATCCATACTACTTACACGGATGAAAACCAACATTGCAACTCTCCAACTGTTCCTCTACACGAATGCGACAGTACGGCACCAATGCGATAACAACGCTTCTTTATACTGAAACTAGGTAACAAAACTAAACGAATTTATCTCAATAAAAGTTTACATATGATTCGGGCAATAAACTGAAGATTGTACTTAAAATTCCACAAAAAAACTACACTGGCCTTTCTTAATGAAAATTACGTAACTACACCAAAAAAAACGAAATTCCTTAATGCACATTACACATTCCTAAAATTCCTTTACATATAGCGTGACCCATCCAAACAAAACATTCATTATCGACAGTAAGCTCTCAAACAAAAAAAAATACATACGGAATCTAACTAAGTGAATAAAACTACAAACAAAATTACCCAATACGTATACAGGGTGTTCAAAATATCCTGACAGTTGAACCAAGCTTCTACTACTGAATTAGATAAAATATCTTATGCATTCCCTTTAATGAGCAAACTGGACCAAAATGGCATATTTTTGGATACATATATCTAAAATGTTGGGAAAATACCACGGAATTAGTTCTGATTCTGATTCGTCGTTTATACGAATTGTCCTTGTTGTTGTAAGAAAATCTATAAAGAAACGGCTTCTTGTGTATAAGCATTTTAAATGCACATTCTCGTTCACTTCGAAAACGTCTTCACTTGTTAATATTTCCTCATCCGTTTCATTACTTATACAATTTTCAAATCTACGTAAAGCCATTTTAACCTCAGGTGTTAGAGTGCTATGTAATAAAATCGTTGCAAAATCAAAAAAAGGTTGTTCACACTCACAATAGCTTTTGCTTAACATCAATCTATTCACTACCAAACTTATCAAAAATAACTTTAGTTTTTTGTTTTTACCCGCACATTTTTTAGCGTCGCCTGCTACTATTTTAGACAAATTTTTTTATTTAAAAAAAAATTAAAAGAAACTAAAAAAGCCTCAATTGTCGCTGTCATTGTTTATAATTGAATTACAATCAACGAAAATGCAAGCAGACAACTTTGATATGTGTTTATGCAGTAAGTACGTATAGGTAGAAGATAAACCCAACTTACCAACGATATTATCATTGAGATTTTCTGTAACATTGCTTATTGTAGTGGCTGAGGTCGACGGTTAATCTAAATTTACATTAAGTTCTTTTCCGCTCCTACTAAAAACTGATTGGTTTTTGGTAATTTCGCCTTTTTTCTTTAGTTTCTAGTTTTGCTTTCCGTTTAGCACTTCCGGACTTATGTTTATAAAACTGACTCATTTTACAGAATAAAATAAGAGTTAATATCGGTAACATCTATCATCCTTACTATTAGTAATGCACGAATGGGAATGATCGAATAACTGAATGGGAATAAGGATAATTTTGCATTAAACGAACATTTGGTTTTTATGAGTTTATTAGTGTAGTTCTCACAATCTGCTTGTTGGTAATTCTTAAAAATACCCTTTTTGCAACAAAAGCAAAATAACTTATATTTACAAGGCAGGCATTTGTAGACATTTTAAGATTTTATTATGCTTCTGTCTGTAAGTAAACATTGCTTCGCTTTTGTTAGAAAAAGGGTGTACATATTTGCAAGAATTACTGATAGGCAAATTCCGAGTGTGAGAACTATTCACTCATAAACTCATAAAAACCAAATGTTCGTTTAAAATGAGCTACACTGTACACAATTTGCACACTAAACAGGAAATATTAGTGACCACTAACATTTATAAAGCCCAGTTGGCAGAAAGGCCATAAACATTCAATTTTATACTACATAGTTCTTCTTCTCATAGCAAATATTTTATGAAAACCCTTTTATTGGTTTGTTTTTATTCAGCACCGGGCCCCTTTCAAGCCCGGGCCCGTGTTCCGCGGAACCCATGGAACACGCCTCAGTACGCCACTGTGGAGTATGTCTTATCAAGATATTCTACACCCGTCATTCCACAAAATGTATTAATTGTTGCATTTAATAAAGACCATCCAAAATCTATAAAGGGTACTTCCTTTCTGTGTGTAAAATATTGTAACCATCTTCCAATTGCATCCGACGTGTGAGAATTTGACACCATTTCTAATATCGGTAATGTAATGTTTGTCACCAACCGGATTACTAAATTTTCGAACTACTGTTCCTGTACAATCTAAACACAAACTAACATTGTTCTTAAATAAATCCAAACATAATTTATAACACCATTCTAAATTTAAGTAAACAGATACATGTGAGGTTTTATAAAAATGATGAATGTATGGAACTTCTTGATTGACCTACATTAATTAAATCAATAGCTTTAAAGTCATCACGAACAAAGTCTTTATCACAATTATTTTCTGATTTGATTTTCCGCGCGACCAGGGGCGCGCCGTCCACGTGTCGAATGTGTCAGCGAACACAGGCGCCAGGAGGCCTTAAAAATGTATATAAATTCAAAATTCGTTATAGGTTGCGATTAAAATAATTCAATATCGCCTTATTTTATTATAACTTATTTATGATCTCAGTAATTATTCTTGTTCTAACATGAATAGTTCGTATAGTCGTGTTAATATCATGTATACAGTGGACTCTTCATATTAAATCGCCGATGGATATATAGCCGCGGGGGCGGGAGCGCACGGTCGACGCGGCGGCGGAAATTTGTCCACGCACGAATTTACAAAATAAAGCGCAAGCGTTCTAACTCGTTTAGTCTTGTTAAAACATGCATTACTTGAAATCGTCTATGATTGTACAAACATATTATTTGGTTCATTCTCCTTCAGCAAGCAGTACTGCATCAGTGTAGAATTTATGTACCTTGTATTTTTAAAATATTTGTGAGTGAATGTGAATTTAAGAATATCAAGAACATTAAAGATTAAAGGTAAGCTATTTTGCGTTTAAAATAAACATACATGACACATACATAACAATACGCATTTCCCAATAGGGGTAGCGATCATGTTTGCAAAATCTAGAAAAAAAAGTAATAAAAGCGAAATTATTCGAAAATGTTACTTCATACTTTCCTATAATTAAAGCAAAACTAAAGCAAATAACGCAAACAAGACTTTTGGTAATAGAATAATTACATTTATAATTTATTGAATATTTTTATTTAGATGTCTCAAGAATGAAAGAAAAAGAAACTCTCCGGGCATCAAAATTTAATTATTAAAAAAAGACGCCAAGAAGAACAAGAGAAAAATGCTTCAAGATTAACACAGTATTTTACGAAACAAACGACCAGAACTGACCAAGATTATCCGCCAGATTCAATTCAGGAATCAGTACCCGGTTGCAGTGTAGATGAATTCAAAATACAAAGTCAGCCAGGAAGCCAGTGAAGATAATCAAATCGTTGAAGAAATTACCCCTGTTTTTGGATCTGGGGACTATACTGAAGAGACAGATACAGATACAATAAATAAATGTGCGTTTGATGACCCAGGGCTTTGGCCGGAACCAATATCTCACATATTTAGGCAAGCTATTATAAAAACGGGTCCTAAACAAATAAAAAACTTTAATTTTCCGCGCGATTTGTTGGGTCGAAAATTTTCTGAAAATTACTATAAGAGAAACTTAAAAAATGGTGAAGAATGTAATAGAAATTGGTTGATTTACTCAATTACGAAAAATAATGTTTATTGCTTTTGTTGTAAACTTTTCGAACCTTCTCAGCAAAATAGATTTATTCAGGGATTTAATGACTGGCATCATATAGCAATGTACCTGAACCGCCATGAAAAAACTTCCACTCACTTTACTAACTACAAAAAATGGACAGAGTTGCTTCTATCGTTCAAAAATAAAACTACTGTTGATTATTTACAGCAAACAATATTAGACATTGAAAGTAAACGATGGTATGAAGTAATAAAGCGAATAATTTATGTAATTCAATTTTTATGTAAACAGAATTTAGCACTTCGAGGCAAAAGCAATAATCTTTACAATCGCAACAATGGTAATTTTTTAAAATGTATTGAAATGCTAGAAAAATTTGATCCTATTATATCGGAACACACACGACGTATAAATAGCGATTCTGAATTTCACAAAATGCCAACATATCTAGGAGACAAAATCCAAAATGAAATACTTTCCTTAATGCCTCTTAATATTAAAAATCATATTATAAATTTATGTCGACAAAATAAAATTTTTCAATAATATTAGATTGCACTCCGGATGTTTCTCATATTGAGCAAATAAGTGTAATAATTCGATTCTTTGATTTCAATTTAGCATTAGGATCGACTGAAATACATGAACATTTTTTAGCATTTTATCCAATTTTAGATGTTACAGGGGCTGGATTAACAACATTTCTTATTGATCTATTAAAAACATTAAATTTAGACATAAATAATATAAGAGGCTAAGGCTATGATAATGGCTCTAACATGCGCGGCAAAAATAGTGGCCTACAAAAAAGAATTTTAGATTTGTAAATGATGCCGCTAATATCAACCACGAAACAATAAATGTTTTTAATATAATACAAGAATTATACAAATTTTTCTCAGCGTCTACTAATCGATGGAATATCTTAATCAAGCATGTTACTAATTTAACTTTAAAGCCCTTATCCGAAACACGCTGGTCAAGTAGAATTGATGCCATAAAGCCTCTCTATAAATATTTACCAGAAGTTTTTGATGCATTATTTGAAATTTGCAATGACCACACAAGAGTCGACGAACAATCTAAATACCAAGCAAAATATCTGGGAGAAAAAATTTCTACATTTACATTTATTTGCTCCGTTAAAGTGTGGTATGATATTTTAAATCAAGTAAATTTTGTGAGTAAAATCCTTGATTATATACACAAGGGTAAAATGCTTCAATCTCAAATTACAAATTTGCAACTTGATTTGGATACATTTAAATACATTTTTTACTAATTATCGATCTGATGCTAGTTTTGCAGAAATTGTTGAAAGTTCCAAATTAATTGCAGAAAAGTTTGACATAGAAACTGAATTTCGTAGTGCGAGGCTATTAAGACGACGTAAAAAATCTACTCATTTTGATTATGAACATGAAGATCAACCTATAGTAAATCCTGAAAATTCATTCAAAGTAAATTTTTATTTCTGTATAATAGACCAAACTTTAATTTCGTTACAAGACTGATTTTCTTTATTAAAAGAACATATGGATTCATTCCAATTTTTATATTCATTAGATAATTTACAAAATAAAAAATACCTATTATCTTGCTGCAAAAAATTACAAGCGAAATTAACTTATGAAAATCAGTCCGATATTGACGCAGATGATTTATGTGAAGAAATTTTACAATGTCAAGTATTTATTACGAATTCAAAAAAAGATATATCCCAAATAATTCAGTATATTTATTCAAATGATTTAGTAGGAGTTTTTCCAAATTTTACTGTAGCACTCCGTATTTTTTTATCATTATCTGTGTCAGCTGCGTCCACGGAGCGGTCTTTTTCGAAATTAAAAATCATAAAGAGTTATTTACGCTCCACAATGGCGCAAAATAGATTATCAGATCTCGCAATAATTTCAATTGAGTCTGACATACTGGATAAACTTGATATTCATGATATTATCCAAACTTTTCTTTGCTAAAAGCTAGGAAAGTAAAATTTATTTAATGACTTATTTACATTGTTTGTATTTAATTTACCGTATAATATGTATTATGTTTATATTATAAATATTATATTTTTCATTTATTATTGTTGTTTATCTGTTTTCTTGTGTTTGTAATTTTGTATTTTAAATAAAAAGTTTACACAGACTATTTCAATCTTTGTGCGTTTTTATTTCAATGCGTTAAGAATATAATAAAACAGTCATTTAAATGTCCCTAAACATAAGCCTAAAAATTATAGTATTTCAAATTAATTATTCATTATTTTTTTATTCATGTCGTATTACTTAAAAATGCTACTAGAGAATTAAAAATTAAAGTGTCCGAACCTATAGTTGTTGGGGCTCTTATCACCTAGGCATGCAAAATATTTATAATATTAGTTTTTGATACAAATGTTTTTAATTAATGGGGCGCCATCAAAAATTTTGACACAGGCGCCGCATGCTCCTGGCTTGCCCCTGCGCGCGACTACTTCATTTGGAATGTCATGAACAGTTTTGAGTTGTAATAATGTTGTACGTACTTCTAATACCTTGTTTTGTTTATATCTCCAAGCCGTGATGTTTTCTAATCCTTTTTTTGCCAAAACGCGAGCATGGCCCCTAATTACGTTTGACGTATTTGTTCATCGCCGTGGTTAAAATGACCCTTCATCACAAAAGTTCCGCGAAGAAGAAATTTCTTTCAAAAATAACTTACAAATAAATTTACGGCAAGATGAATAAATGCAATACATATAAATAAATCCTATACTATCTGTACGATTTATTCGTTTAGATTTTATATATATATAATGCAAAATCAGGATAAATTTTCTTAATTGTGTTACATAAGAAACAGTGATAGTTGTGACGAAATGAGAAAAATTCATTAAAAACGGAAGAGAATACTATCCTGAATTCTCGCATGTTATCAGATACATTATTACTCTTGTTGAATTAAGTTTTCTTTTAATCTTCACTTGGGTGTCACTACGTAAACAACTGTTTTCTAAGGCATCAGTCTTTAAAATATTATCTACAAATTCTAAATTATTTATTTCACATGCCTTGGAATTGTGCACTTGTACGGTGAATTCCGACTGAATTGCCCCTGGATCTACAATGTTTCATGCAAGAAACGGTTCTCCATCACAGGGTACATTGAACTTTATATTTTGAAGTAAAGCCAGTGATTGAACTCTATCAAAATATTTGCAATCAAAACTTAAATGACTTTCGCTTTCAAAAGCATTATTCACGGGTTGATTGTTATCTATAGCAGCATTCAAAATGTTTTCGGAAGAATAGTTTTTGAATTTTAACATATCATTCAACATACCCTTCACATTGCCATAGTTTCGGAACCATCCCTTATCTAACTGTTTACGTCGTTCCAGTAAATCGGCACGAAAACTTTGCAAACTAGCTTCATGAAATATAGAACCATACCCCTACCCAGCGGCGTCCAGTTCCGCTATCTCTTGTACTGCATAAGAAAGGAACGAAGTCAACTTTTTTTAAATAATCACTATTTTGAGGTGCCATTTCACAAAATACACACACTCTGGAGGTTCAAAATATAACAATCTATGAATATTAATGCCAAACACGAATAATTGTGCAATTGTAAAGTCAGGCTGTTATCATTAAAGTTTGAAAGTAGCCAAACAGTTTGCGATGTAGTGTTGGAAGGTAACCAAGAAAATGAACTTAGGTACCTACTTTGCATTTTTAAGAAATGTGGATTTATTATTTGCAATGCATAAAATTATTTTAAATCATTTGCATTTCCGCTTTCACAGAGTTGTTAAAGGGATTAAATAATCTTTCCCACGTGCCGTCAAGATGTTAAGTACTTCGCACTTTTAAAAGCACAACATAAAAGTATTTTTACCGCCTAGTTTTCTAGGAATTGGGGAAACAAACAGCTAAACTACCTCTTTATACTTTTAATACAGGGCGTCCCGGAAATCAAGAACGAAGATATATTTAACGTTATCTCACATGTTGGTAACGCCGTTGGTTTTACGTTTGTGAAACAAATGATCGACGTATGCCATCGTCTCGCATATAATCCAAATCTACCTGCAGAGCCGCGAAAAATCATAGTTAAATTCATCAGTAGATTAGATAAACAAGAAATCATGAAACTTAAACGTATCAAAAGGGGTATCACCGTCAAGGATTTGGGAGAAATGTTTACCAGATTACCGAATGTTAATACTAATGGCCCAATTTATATTAATGACTCGCTTACGGCAGATAATCGTATATTTTACGCAAAGTCGCGTATATTCGCCAAGGAAAATAAGATAAAATACTTATGGACACGAGAGGGCAATATATTAATGCGCAAAAGTGATCACAGCAAAATCTATTTTATACGCTCGATCAATGACTTCAATGATGTGCATTAATTATTTGAACTTGAAAATGTTTTCATTCCTGTGGATGGGTTTAAATTAGGTTTTATTATAGAATAATTTAGTCTTGCTTATAGTCACTCACTAAAAATCCTTACATGTATGAACATAAATTTTGTTGTATACCAAAATCATTATTATCACATCTTCTCTTGTAATTTTATAAATATTCAATCACAGGTGCATTATATCTCTTATATCCTTCCTAGTATACTTGTGTTTGCAAGGTTGTCAATATTTGATGCTGCATGTAAAATTGATTTCTATAAAATTGTTCGTCAATCATGAATAGTTTAAAAATCTCATTTTTTAATTACACGCTCACTGTTAAACAATTTTGTAGATCTACTGCAACATATACACCTACTTTTTGTAAAAATGGCAAAGGCGGCTAAGTATGACATTGTTGGCATAGCAGAGACATAGTTAAAGCCGGAAATTAAAAAATCTATTGTTGCTATACAAGGCTACACGTTTGTGCGTAAAGATCGTAATACAAAAACTTGGGGTGGTGGCCTAGGGATTTACCTTAAAGATACCCTCCGTTATACCGTTGTCTCAAATTTAGATGATGATGAAACGTTTGAGCAAATCTGGGTTAATATTCAATTTGACAACAAATCATTAGTAATAGGTACAATTTATAGAAGATTAGAGTATCATTATTTGAACTTTATTGATAAATTTGAAAACTGCCTAGCACAAATCCTAACCATTACTGATGATTTTATTTGCGTTGGAGATTTCAACATAGATTTTTTAAATTTAAATAAATTGGCATACATCAGATTTAACACAATGTTGTACGAGATTGGTTTAACTCAGATTATTAAAGAACCTACCAGAACCACTGCTACCTCATCTACCCTACTTGACCTCATAATCATCTCATCCCATGTAACTGTCACCGACTGCGGAGTAATTCCTGTACATCATATCTCTGATCATTCCTTAGTTTTCTGCAAATATCCAATTAATTCTATTCTGCAGAAGTCACTTGAGAAAACCTATCGCGTCTTTACTAAATTTGACCACTATAACTTTAGCTCTCTCTTGCGGTCGGTTGATTGGAATTATTTGTACGAACTTAGTAACATAAATGATATTGTCAAATATTTCAATGCATGCATTCTGTATATCTTTGATATTTGTGCGCCCGTAAAAACGGCACGCATCACCAAACAAGGATCTCCCTGGCTTACTGACACAATCAAGAGCATGATGTCCCTGCGTGATGCTGCGTTGCTGAAATTTAAAAAAACAAAAAATAACACACACTGGAACTATTACAAGAGGCTTCGAAATCACACAAATTATGCCATAAATAAAGAAAAAAGTGTATATTTAGATTGCCATATTCGTACAAATAAATCACACAATATATGGAAAGAGCTTAAGCGATTAAACATTTATTCCAAATCACGCATTGTAGAAATTCCATCTCATTTGAACAATCCCAATAAAATAAATGAAGCTTTTGTTTCCACATCTAAAAATAGCGTCAACAATGATCTAATAAAATTTTACATGGAACACCTTATGTCTGACTTCCAAAATAAGTTAAAATTTCAACAAGTTACTGATATCGATGTAATGAGTATACCTTACAATATTAAATCTAAAGCTGTGGGTGATGATGGAATAAGTGTGTATATGCTCTTGCTATGCTGTCCTTTTAATTCCGTACATCACTCATATTATAAATATATGCATACAGTCTAACTCTGTACCCGAAGTATGGAAAGTTGCAAATGTAATTCCTGTCAATAAAAATTGCAGTCCAACGAACTACACAGACCTGCGTCCAATTAGTATTCTCCCAGTACTGTCGAAGGTGCTAGAAAAGGTGTTATCTAATCAAATGATGGATCATATTAATAAATATTCTATTTTCTCTAAAACCCAATCAGGTTTTAGAAAAGGATACAGTTGTGTAACTGCTCTGTTAAATATAGCTGATGACATCTTTGCTGCAACGGATTCGGGAAAATTATCAATTTTAGTTTCGCTTGATTTTTCTAAGGCTTTTGACACTATTAGTCATGATCTATTAGTGAGCATACTGCATTATGTTGGCATCAGTTTAGACGCTTGTACCTTAGTTGGAAATTATCTTAAGGATAGAACACAACTAGTAGTACTCAACAATAAAAAGTCTGATGCACCGCCTGTAACCTGTGGGGTTCCTCAGGGATCGATTTTGGGCCCCTTTCTTTTCGTCTTGTATACTTCGAATTTTTACAAATGTCTAAAGTATGTTAAGTTTCATCAATATGCAGATGACACTCAACTATTCTACGATTTTGAGGAACGTAGTACAACACAAGCGGTAGAGTGCTTAAATAGTGATATCTGCAGTCTTATTAAAACGTCTGAGGAGCACGGGTTGCATATCAATGCATCAAAATCATCTGTGATGCTATTTGGTAAAAGTAAGGCAAGGGACCGACATAAATGTGCCGTTCAAATTCGTGTTAAGGAGTCTATATTACTTGTTCAGAAGCAAGTTAAAAATCTTGGAGTGATTATGGACTCTAACCTTAGATTTAAGGCACAAGTCTCAGAGATGATAAAGAAAGCATTTTCAAATTTAAAACTGATCTTTCAAAATCGATACAGTATTGGTCAAGATTTAAAAATTATCCTATGTGAGTCACTTGTCCTCTCGCAGTTTAACTACTGTGACGTTCTCTATGGACCTTGCTTAGATGCTACGGACAAACAAAGAATTCAAAAAATTCAGAATTCGTGCCTACGCTTGATTTATGGCGTAAGGAAGTATGAACACATTTCACACAAATTAATTGATATACAGTGGTTAAATATGAAACACAGAAGATTTGTGCACTCTGCTACTCTGTATCATAAAGTCATTACTGGCAAAATACCACCGTACCTCTATGAAAAGATAAAGGTCAGTGCAAACACCAGATTTTGTTCCTTAATTACTCCTCCTCGGCATAAAACCTCACATTTTGAACGCTCTTTTAGTTATAATATCGTCAATGTTTATAATTCACTACCTGACTATTGCAAAAAACTAACTACAAACCAGTTTAAAAAGCATGTCCAACAATTCATACTTGACCGTCAAATGTTGCAGTAAAATAATGTTGAAAATAGTAAACTACTTATTCATAGTTAATCAGTCATCCTTCTTTACTTATTCTAATCCTAGCAAATTCTAGATTTGTCAATTATGTTAAATTCATTTACACTGTGTCCACCATCACTATGTACTTTTACATTTACATTTATACACATAAACTTCTCTCTAAATTGTAATCTTCCGTTCAAAATTTCTGCTAAATAAAATGGGTTAAGTGGAAGAGCAGAAGTAGTGACGTATGTAACTACTAACTGAACTTCGCCCAGTTGGTTACATGCACATGCACACTTATATAGGTAATTTTATACAATTTCATATAACTGTAACTGTGTGCATCAAACTAATAAAAGGCATTATTATTATTATTATTATTATTATTATTATTATTATTATTATTATTATTATTATTATTATTAAAATCATATTATTTATGCTAAACTTCGAAAATTGAAACTTTTACGATGACCTTAAAAATTTGCATAACGTACACGTATTTAAGTAGATTATAATATTAAAACAAGTACTAAAATATTAATAATATACTTCAAATTTTCCGATAAATCAAAAGGCGTTAGAGTTTCTTAGTCAAACCATATTATACCGATATTTCCAAATGTAGAAATTTTACTACAAATGCATGGAACACTATCTACATGCAACAGGTTTTTGGATACAGACGCGCGTTAATCTCTCCTAATGTTTTTATTTTCTGACGCATGTTATTAAAAATTGGTAAGAAAATGCTGGCGTGTGTCAACAATCGACAACTAGAGTTGTTATCGCTGTGCCCCATTAGTTATTTGTAAACGCAGCAAGTATTTTGATTAAAAGCCGCGCCAATTTCGGCCATAAGCATTAGTTAGTCTGTTCTATTTTTTTATTTTTTTATGAAAATGTGTGAAAATTGGTACAAAAATGTTGTCAAATGCCAGCAATCGACATTTAAAAAAAATGTGTCGATGTGTCCCCATTAAGTTTTACATGCAACAGGTTTTTAGATACAGACGCGCTCAATTTTGACCATCGTATTACGTTAATCCTCCTAACGATTTTATTTTCTGACGGATGTTATTAAAAATTGGTAAAAAAATGCTGTCGTATGCCAAAAATCGATAGCTAGAGTTGTTGTCGCTGTGCCCCTATTAGTTTGTAAACCCAGCAGGTATTTTAATTAAAAGCCGCACCAACTTCGGCCATAAGCATTACTTAGTCTGTTCTATTTTTTTTTTATGAAAATGATTGAAAATTGCTAAAAAGATGCTATCCTGTGTTTCCAATCGGTAACAAAGGAAGTCATCGTTATGCCGCCAATATTTTTAATGTCGCTATAATTTATAGAATACTTTCATATGTTTTTGGTATACTGTCCGTACCGTAGAAACAAACAACCAAAAAAAACTACACAATGGTGCGTCTACTACACCTCAGCTTTAATAGTTTTAAGTTATGAGTATAACCATTGTTTATAAATGTATAAACAATTACATAACCAAAGGTGCAAGTGCAATGACACATGCCAATCATTTTATTTTGTGAGATTAAAAAATACCGGTTCTTCTTGTTGCAATAACATTGGTTCCACTGTTATCAACTTAGGCAATAACAGTTCCGGTTCCGCTTCCGGTACCTATAAAGTCAATCGGTTCTGATTCCGGTTCCAACCTCTGGTACAGAGAAAAGGAAAATTTAATAGACGTCGCTATAGAACCGTTAGTTATAAAAGGCGACGACCATGATGATGGTGATAATGATTTTCACGACATTCAGGAGGATGGCAAAGAAGATAGCGATGATTGTATATAAATGTATGTATTATGCAATTTTGAAAAAAATAGTTTTCGAGATCTAGAAATTTCGCCTTTTATTGCAATTTTAATATTACGCTCCTATTTAAAAATGTATGCAACTAGTCCATATTTACGGAAATTAGAAATTTTTCTTTCTCCTTGTTGAATTCTATACATTTGGAAATGTTTTTTAGTGAATAAAAAAATGTTACAGTTCATTAAATCGTTACTGTATATAGTACAAAGCATACGTGTGTGTACGTACCAATAGACGTTCTAACATGGAGTATTTCGTAACGATGAAATTGTAACAAATTGTTTTCATTTGCTTGTAAATAGCCCAAACAGGCAAACATGACAAATTCTCACTACGCGAAGTAAGTAAACTTTTTTGTAACATTAAGGAATTGCCTAAATAACATAAATGTAAAAATATTTTCTTAAAATATACTCGTCATTATACGATTATGCTGTTTTGAAAAATGTGCTGTTAAATGTGCATAAGGATGGCAAACCGCAATCGTTTTTAATCTAGGAGAGGCTACACACATGTACTCTAGCGCGTAAATGAAAAATTTGTACACATGTTTGTACCTTCAATTTAAGTCAATATATTATTTGTTAGTGAGCCAAAATATTATGTTAAGTGAGGATATATAATGGTTCGAACCCAGATCGATGACTGTATATAAATGTTATGTAATTTGAAAGAAATAGTTTTCGAGATCTAGAAATTTCGCCTTTTATTGCAATTTAATATTACGTTCCTACTTAAAAATGCATGCATTAATACATGAAACCATTTTGCAGCACTATATAAATTGCGATCTCTCAGTAGAGGCAACAGAAGGTCGCCAGTTGAATTCTCTTCCCGTACTACCTCTGCTTGCAGTTGGACATTATCCTTGTTCAACCAAACATTCAGTTCTATACCTTGGTTATATATAAATTAAGAAAAAGAGTAGCGACTAAGGCGAGGACTCGTTCCTTGATCTGCGTATGTACTTAAAAATAGGTGTACCTATATATCTAGCTTAGATTAGATAAACAAAACTACTGTAACCTAACAGAATTAGATTAGATAAAAAAATTATATTAGATAAAAAAACCACCCTAACTTAAATTAAAAAAAACTTATATCGGCCGGGAATCGAACCCGCACCGAAGTAGGCGACCATTCTACCACTAGTCCAAACATGCGTTACCAGTTTGGCATTGAAAACGCTATTTGAGTATCGAAGGCGATCACTTCCATTAAACCTTAAACAAGTTCCTTGTCTAAGCATTAAACCAAAAGCATTGATTAACAAGTGTTAATCAATGCCAAAAGTATTTTTAGGTACATGGGGTGGCATTTTTTCTTTATTACATGGTTTTTAAATAATAGAAAGTGATGAAATCAACCTCTAAAAGCAAAGGTGTACTTTGGCATATACCTAAAGATGAAGGCAATCCATTAATTAGTGTTTTAATTATTAATTCTTGAAGAGGGATCCTCTTACTGGGCAGTCATACAAAACTGCATGCCTTAGAGTAAACGTCACGCACCGCCACTGCCATTAATAAGGAGTAATCAATCTATGATTTAGAAGTAATTGAGGAGTACAATTTAGTTAGTAATAAAGATACCCATATATACTGTGTCTAAGATAAAGATAGCCACCTTGGAAACAGTAACACAAAAAAAAAGGAAAAGGCCACGTATTTCATTCCCTCCCGAGAGGGCGGCTACTCGAGCTTTCCAAGCTCCTTCAGCCACAATCATGGATTCCCAGCATACATACATAATTACGTATATATATATATATATATATATATATATATATATATATATATATATATATATGCATGGTGGGATTAAGGGTGGGTGTGGTCAAGATAGGATTGGAAGGAACGGAGTTAGGGTTCTGAGGGGAAAACACTATCCCAACATTCGCCTAAGTAGCCGCACATGGTGTGCATATACCAGTAACCATGCCGCTACATGTGTATGAGGAAAACCCCTGAAAAACCTCATACACAAAATATAAATATCTTACCTCGCTTGTGAGATGCCCAAAAAAATTTTTTTTGGTTATTTTAAAAGAATTGCAAAATAAACAATATTTGTCATTGCCACTTGTGTCCTATAGATGGCATGCATAAAACTTCTTTCAAACGTTTCGTCCCCAAGAAACCAACTTACTTTCTTTAAAGATAATGTATCCCACAATATAACTGAACAAAAAGCGCATATAATTATTTTTAAAAACTTTAGAAATACAATTAATTGTAAACGCTGATAAAATGGCAGCTTTATTACTCAAACCACTTTTGGTTATAACAAACAATATAAAATTACGTTGAGTACTTATTACTTTCTAAGCATAAGTAGGCTCTTTTATAGTTAAATCTAACACCTTGGTTAACTTTGCTTACTGTTAAATACTGCCATCACTAACCTTCACATGTTTTCCTAAAACTAGTTAGCTACTACGACGATAACTTTATGGTAATTTTCGTTATTGACCTATGTAATCCAATAAATTTGCCAGCAAAGCTATTCTGAACTACAATGATTAATTTTAGTATTAGATTTTTAATTTTTTAATAGTGTTCTAAATATAACAATTTTTAATTACGCAATTTTATGTAATCCAATAAATCTGTGCGAAATATTGTTATTAACTAGGATTAATTTTGTTTGAATCTTGTGCTTAGTTTTTGCCTCTTTCACTTTGATTTTTCTATCAGTAGTGGGATAAATCCACATTCTGTTGGAGAATTGCAATAATGTGCGCGAGTTATGATAATACTCAAACGTTGTTAGTGGAGCTGGTGGAAATATTGCAATCACAAAAATCTGCAACACATGTGAAGGTACCATATTTTGGCCCAGTGGTAAACGATTCCGGCAAATGGGTGAGTTACGTTGAAGAAATAAAGCATGAATTGGCATGATTTGATGTGGAAATGTTAGCAAGTCTTGGCTGATTTTTTATGGTACGAACGTTACAATCGCGACCGGAGGGACTGGGATACCTTTCGACAGGTTTTATAGAGGCGGTTCCTCCAAAATGTAGCTTTGCTTGCTTATTATCAGAATCGCCAGCTTTTAACAGGTCCCTTCTAAACACTTGCGAAACGTATGTTCATGAAATTAACCCTGTTAAGGAATCTTAGAGCGAGTTGGTCTAAAAGTGATCTAACGAAACTTGTAGTTTAGGGCATAAATGAACCGGATGTGCGATATGCAGCAGTGAATGCTAACTGTCCTACTATATCCGCGATCTTAGTTTTCCTTTCAAATTTTATAAAACAGGCGTGGAAGGATCAAAATCTCCGTAAGTTTAGAAGTAATTCTCTCTTCACCAAAAGGAAATATCCCTTTGGAGATGGAAATTTAAGCGGTTCAACTATTGCGCGAAAGAAATGTTTTCAGTGCGGTCAACTTGGGCATATTCAGCCAAACTGTCGTACGAAAGTGGGCATGACTTGTTCAAGCAAACAGATATATATATATATATATATATATATATATATATATATATATATATATATATATATATATATCAAGAATGTCATAGCTGTAACAATTTTATTATTTTTCATAATCTGTACCAAAAAAATGTTCTAATGAAAGCAAACAAGAAATAATTAAATATATTCAATTATGGCTAGCCCAATCGCCAGTTAGTTGTAAAAGGTATTATAAATAGGCAAGCTTTAATTTTTTTCAAACTTTACAGAGCAGAAGAAGCAGAGGCAATGCCAGTACGCGAATTAGGTAAAAAAGCATTATAAACTATTCTATAATGATAATGCTTGTTTTCCCTATTAAAAGATATTTTTGTTTATATTTTACAGTCATTTTTTCAACGGTTTAAAAATACTTTAACCGATATTTTTCAGACATTTTACTGACATTTTAAAAGCAATTTTATAAGTATTTTCAGGCACTTTTCTACGTTTAAGAATATTCTTTGATGCATTTTGCAGACATATTTTCATTATTTCAGAAATGTATTAATAAATATTTTTTAGACATATTTTCAATATTTTTAAAATATTGTGGTAAATATTTTATTTGAATTTTAATAATGTATTTGAAATATTGCAGTCCCAACGTGTTTTTCGCCACTAACAGATTTTTACAACGGTTTCGACAACCTATCTGTAATACTTCAAAAACTTTAAAAGAATAATTTTAACAGACATTTTTCAACATTTAAAAATATTTATATAAATATTTTTAAACACATTTTCAACGTTTTAAAATATTTTGATAAATATTTTGTTTACATTTTAATAATGGTTTTGAAATGTTCCCATCCCAACGTGTTTATGGCCATTTACAGATATTAGCAACGTTTTCTAAAACGTGCAATATTTTAAAAACATTTAAAAAAATATTCTTTTAATATTCGCTTGCTGATTGGGATGTATAACGAGATTAACAAAGCAGGATGTTTCGTTTGAATGGAGCGCGGAGCAAGAAAATGCAAGACAGTACATGACAGGTCATTTGGGTATGGGGCTATTATGATTCAACCACATGGAACATAACCGAAGGGGCCTTAAGTTCAAATTAGTTACGGATTGAAACGGCTTTAAGCTACAGCTACCAAGGATCTGATACCTCGTATAATCCGATTATGGATCTACATACAGGGGTTTGATTTTGAAATATCGTATCGAAAAAGAAGTAGCCTACCTCCTGTAGATTACCTACTTAAGTATGAACCCTAATGGAATAGTTCTGAGAGTAGCACACTGCGACTGGGCGTACAGAGAACAAAAAAGTAACGAAGGAGTCTAAGACCTACTCAAAAGGCCGAGGGAGCGTGATGTCGATTCTAATCCATACACTGAAAGACAAGGAATGTTTTATCAATACTAAGGAAGATGGTACTGTGAACCTGTAGTGGGATGTCCCAAGAAAGTAGATAAGGACTGCTTCATATATATCATGAGGAGCAATATCGCGTTGGTGCCGAAAATACATATGCATATGCACTTTTGGTTTCCACGTACGAGAGCTTTCATCAAATGTTATTTTAAACATTGTGTGATGTGTGCGATCCAGCAAACAAGGACAGAGCCACTGCAAGGTGTTCTAAAATCCGTGGAGAAACCAAAGGAATTCTTCAACACCTTTCATGTGGACTGCTTGAGCTCTCTTCCTATGGCTACCAGAATTATAAACACATTCTTGTTATCGTCGATGTATTTGCAAAGTATTGCATTCTCACCCCCATGAAATCATTTACTACTAGCGAAGCTCGCCAGAAACTAAAAAATGTATTCGGAACTGCTAAAAAACTTATGGGTTCTGCGACCTTCTTTAAAAATACAACTTTTTCAAAATACTTAAACGCCTGCAAAATAAAATACCACTACATTACACCTTACATTCATAGGGAAAATAGGTAAGTAGAAAGATATATGGGAACAATTCGTAACCTACTTAGGATCGAAACTATTACCGAGTCAGAATGTCGAGTGCCTTGTGAAAGATACAGCTGATGCTAAATACCTACTGTCTAAAAGTCTACGGGCATGCCTCTTTTTCAGCTTTTGTAATAATGGCTCCACACCACTGACACAAGCTCTCTTGAAAAATATTTTGGTAGACTTGACGCCTGTTCGTAATTGGGAGATAGACAGGCAGAGACTTTCACAAAAGTTATCCCAGGTAAATGTAGAAGAGAGTAATCGCAAAAGGAAATATATAAATACCAGGTAACTTTGTTTTAATGCATCGTGACTGGTTGATGTATATCAGTAAAGGCGATTGAATATTTGAAAATGGTAGGTACAAACTTAAGAAGATTAGTATCAGTATAGTTACGAAAGACACAGTTAAGGTTATGGCCCTCACAGTGTTCTGTGACTTAAAATATGAAAAAGATCCACGTGGCGAATAATATAATAAGTATAATAAGCAGTGAGCATTGTTAGTAATACTTCTTATTGACATTTCATTAATATAAATTAAAAATTAAAGAGCCCAATGTATGCTAGCTTGAGGAACCCCCTCTCTGTAGGTACTTTATTGCTCACACATTTACATCTGTTACTTAAATTTATTACCTCAATCCATTGCTTCGTATATGAGAGTACTCCCCATTGTAGTTAACCTCAGATTACTCATAAAATGGTCATTTCAATTAGAGACACAACACACAGTGCACACACGCGCACACACACGCTCGCACACGCGGACACACACGCGCACACACACACGCACACCCTCGCCCCCCCCCCCACACACGCACACATTTATTTACCTGACATCTTAATTAGACGATAAGTGTAATTATTATCGAAACGTTTAAATTTGTAAAAAAAAATTAATAAAAATACATAATTAAATTCCCAAAAGATAAGTGTTTTAATTATTGGTGATAATCGTGAGGATTTGCATTTTCATATTTTTTTGATGACAGAATGGTATGTCTTATTGTTATTGGTACAAATAGATACGCATAACAAATAATACAGAAAACGCTTTCTCAAAACTTTAAATTAAAAATTGGAAAGCTACATGCAGATGAGATGAAAATTTTTTTGATCTTTGTTTTTGGATGACTCTTGCAAAGATTCCTAAAATAACAGATTACTGGAGAAAATGTGAGTATGTGCTATTTGAAACAGCTTAGCCATCTGCGTCATCTACATAACCTAGTCATCAATATCATCTACGGCATGTAGCCATCTATATCATCTACGGCATCTTCCTCATCTACATCACCCATGTCATTTACGTGAACCGCGTTGCATGCGTTATCCATGTAGTCGGTTTCGTTTACGTCATCCTTGTCACCAACGTCATTTGCGTAACCTGTGTCATCAGATATATGCAGGTCATCTGCATCGTAACGCCATGTGTCATCTACGTCGTCTACGGCATGTCAAACCACGTCATTTACGTCATCTGCGCCATTTGCGTTGTCCAATTCATCTCCACAAGTCGTCTGCGTCGTCTACGTCAACTACATCGTCTAGGTACTGAGTTTACTTATCAACGCCAACAGCATCAACTACACCATCTACGCCATTTACTTTTTTGTACGGCATATATCATATCGTCAAATCTCTTTGCAATCCTCGTCACCTACATCACTTACGTCATTTACGTTATCCGCGTTATCCAAGTTATATGAGCCATGCAATCATTTATGTTATATCCGTCGGCTACGTCATCTACATTCTCATCATCACCCATGTGATATAGTCAAGTACGTCGTCTACAGCATGCACGTCATCTATATTGCCTACCTCATCTATGTTGATTACGCCATCTATGAAATTCATCCCTACGTATGCCGTGTCGTCTGTCATCTGCGCCATCTATAATATCAAAGTCACCCCTGTCACCTATGTCATTTACATCACCTATGCCAACTGCTTGCTTATCATGCATTGTATTTACCACTCTCGCATATATGTTATCTGTGCCGTTTCTTCACGGTTGCGCCACGTGCGTTGTCTACACGCTCGAGTCGTGCACCCACCTACCCGGGCAATTTCTTACCCTACTAAATTAATGTGACAACGCATTATCTTGAAACGTGATGTAAAGATGGAACTACTGTCGGTTTGTATAAGTATTTGAAGCTTTATTGGTATAGTCAAAGAAAATAGTACACTGGAGTGGTTACACCCCAAAACAACATAAAAATGAAAACAAAATACATAGTTAAGGTTACTTATTGCTTCTAATGGTTTTCAGAAAAACCAATTTTCCCTAAAGATTTCGCATAATGCATCTAAGTTAGTTTTAACCTAAAAAAATTTTTAGAGTGATTAAAACTGAAAGCATACGTAATCACTACTGCCTGTAATAGAGTATTGACAGTTTCTATTTTCATTCTCGATTTCTCATCTGTCCGTTTATTATTCATATTAGAAAAAAATCGTCTTCTTCTGAAAGTTTCTATTTCCTAAATATTTGCAAGTGGAACCGAAGTATTGTTGAAATGTTCAAATACATTCCATCATCTTTCAGTAGCAGAGAAGTCTGAAATCTGGAAAATAAAAGTTCGGGGACATTTTAGAGACTTTTGTAGCCGGGAACAAGATTGTAAATTAATAGATGGTCTTTGGAAATCCAGGACGTCTGGTCATGTTTATTTACAATGAACCTTCCCACTATAAGTTCGTTTGTTAAAAAACACATAAATAGTATTTTAAGAACATAAACTTAAAATGGAATCTAAAAGTGATAACAGGAAAGTCATAACATGTCTTATCGAGAATTTTACCAAATAGGAATTGTAAAATGTAAAATATTGTTAAGGTGGTAGTGCTACGCTATTAATAACATTTATGCCAGATTGGGCAGTAAAGTACATTTGATGAATCAATTTAGGTGTAAAATTCCATTTCAGCTACAGCGGGCGGTAAAGTAAATGTCTTTCATATTACTGGTTATAATAAGATTAACTATTTTCTCTATAACGAAGACAAATTATTTGGTAGATTATTATACAGGGCGAGTTTTGATAGTATTGAGACATAAAATTCATGCAGCTTAAAACAATATAACGAACAGCTTATAGAAGTCATTGAAACGATCTTGCATAAAATTTTGTATGTATTTCGGGCGCAAACACCGTTATGGACCGTACTTATTAATAACCCTCACCTGACGGTTCAGGCTCTTACTTACATGTTGCGTACCATAAACGCCTGTTTTATGCCCTTGGTATATAAATAACTATTATGCAAGATTGAGCTATAAAATACATTTTATGAATCAATTTAACGGGCGTGAAATTCACTTTAGCGCCCGCGAGCTACTTCAGTGCCCGCGAGAGGTAAAGTAAACGTTTTTTTTTGTTTTCACAATTCACATTCGGTTAGTATTTAGATAAAGATGGCGATCATCTATTCTAGTCTTATTGACTTACAGTAAGACGGATCGGGAATTTTACCAAATAGGAATTGTAAAATATAACATATTGTAAAGGTGCTAGTGATATGCTATTAATAACGTTTATGCAAGATAGGGCTATAAAGTACATTTTATGAATCAATTTAGCGGGCGTAATATGCTATTTTAGTGCCCGCGAACTACTTCAGCGCACGCTGGCGGTAAATTAAATGTGTCTCTCATCTTACTTACGTGTTAATAACCCTTGTCTAACGGCTCGGGATCTTACACGTTGCCTTCCATAAACTCCTGTTTTACACCCTTGATACATATAACTAACTACTATGCAAGATCGGGCTATGTTTTACTAATCAATTTAATGGGCGTGAAATGCCATTTTATTGCCCGTAAACTACTTCAGTGCCCGCGGGAGGTAAAGTAAAGTTTTTTTTTTTGTTTTCAGAATTCACATTCAGTTAGTAGTTAGATAAAGAAGACGATCACCTATTCTAGTCTTAGGTTAAGTCCTCATAAACGCAATCACCGCAGAAATGCGAAAATTTTGAACGATTTGATTGGTTAAGCATCAGCCATATTTAATAAATGACAGATTCGTTGTCGTTACGCAGAAAGTTCGTTTATGATTAATTTTTCGTGGATTCCGTTGCTTACGTTTGAGGATGTGTTAGTTGTTTTGTTTTTATAATTGCTGCAAATTTTGTATAATTACGTGTGTAATTGAGTTCACATTGGTACGTTCCGCCTACAATAGCGGATGGTTTACGCCCATGAGGACTTAGCCTTATTGGCTTAGTTGCTATGGTAATGCGAAAGTATGTAGGTATGCAGATTATTGTTTTCTCATCTTACTAGTCACAATAAGAATCATTCTTTTCTCTATAACGAATACAAATTATTTGGTAAATTATTAAAGGCGAGTTTTCATAATATCGAGATGTAAAAATTCATCCAACTTAAAACAACATTTGTAATAAACTGCTCACAGAAGATGAAAAGAAAAAATGGGATACGTATTTATTATTAAATGGTCATTGAAACGATCTTGCATAAAATTTTGTATGTATTTCGGGCGCAAACAGCGTTTATAGACCTTATGTTAATAACCCACGCCTGATGCTATTATTACTATAGTCATTGCCACAGTGCAAAAAATACTGGTCATTATAAATCATGTCTACATGACCAAAATGAAAAATGTTTTGTAAAATGTTTAGAATCTGTGATTATGACACAATCAATGTTAGAATGGAATATTACACAGTTTTAAATTATTTTTACAACTTTGCAACAGCGTAATATTGCTATTATCTATCCTTTTTCTGCTTTAGTTTCTTTCATATATTATATTTCTATCTTATATAAAATAGGATGCTTGATATCAAAACTTGAATTTAAACGTGGCAAATGTTTGTTGTGTTTAATATTTAAAATTAAAATGTATAATAACAGTTATTAATATATAAATTTATTATCTTTATTAATTATAGATACTATTTTAAATAAAAATATGGGTAATGATTGTGTAGATAACAAAAATTTGAAAAGTGAACATAACCTAACTTTAAATTTTTAGCTGTTTCTAGTGGCGTATCTTTGCTATTAGCAACTATAAGTGCTCTTTTCTTATTTTCTGGTATTCAAATGTACTTATCCTGGCTTGTTACAACACATTTACGTACCATACTTGGAGGATATTTAGGTTCGCTGTTATTTATATTTCTGTTAACGGCTGTTGGTAATTTGGAGTCATGTGTGTTTGGGAAATCCTTTCAAATGAAAGTATTTCCTGAAGGTTAGTTGTCATTCCAGTACAATATTGAAATTCTAAACACATACTCTTTCAGTTGCACTTTGTTTATTGCTTGCAGTATTTTCATCCGCTTTAGTTCATCGAGTGTGTGCAACTACTTGGTAGGTATCCCTATCTTATTTCTTTGAATTTAAACCTAAACGATTTAATTGTAGTTTTTTATTTTCAATTATTCAGCTTTACTATATTAATAAGTATTCTCAAAAAGTATATGCTGTACAAGTTCCAGTTCAAACCATACCTACTGGTCGGAAGAAGAAGTAAGACATTTTTAAAACACTGTTAAAGCAACAGTAATCTTCACATTATGTGGTTTAAGTACTACAAGAATCATATATAAATTTTAATACATTTTGAAAAATAAATTTTTTTATAATAATGTCTTATGATTGAATTATTAGTTTTAGAGAACAATATTATTAATGCGGTTATTCCTAAACAGCCTCCTTTTTAAGACCTCAAAATCTTCTAGAATTCAATCTTTATATAAATGTACTACAGCAAATAAATTAAGTACTGTTATTAATTTATTGATTTGATGTTGGTAAATAAAGTTTCACAAACATATAGGAGTACAGAGATTAATAAGGCAGGAGATATGTAACAGCTCACTCCTGAGCAGCCATAGTTTGGCAAAATTTAATAATGAATAAAACAAAATAAAACTAATCTTCAACAAAAAATTTAAGGCCTAATTCAACCCAAAATAGAATGCTTAAATGTGATTCAATTTAAAAACTCACGAAATTATGTTATATACTATATTACTGGATGCCTGTTATTTAACCCTAGAGAGCTAAATTTTACAGGGTACATTGTTGTAACCTTCGTCATAATGACTACACATTGATTACGTGTTAAATGCTTATTTTAATGGTGATAGTCAATGAGATCACCCGTATGGGGGTGGGGGTAGTACGAGTGGTTCGCTGTAGTGGATTAGACAAAGGTTAGCCTTCTAAATTTATGAAATATTTCTATTTTATTGTACTGCCAAATAATTCACCAATTTTTTGTTTTTAATAACAGTTGCGAGATTGTGTTGATTTAATAAATGCGAGGTTACAAGAAAAAGAAAGAAAATATTACAGCTACTAATCACAATAGATTTTTTTTATAGTAATAAATATACTTAACAAATACTGCATAAAAAATATAAAATTTCATCTATTTCTCTGTAGGGATTGTACATGATTCTCTGTCTTGATCTCACACACCTACAAGTCATGCTGTGGAGATTGACTTGCACTGGTAAGTGTATGTGGTGAGATCTACTCCAATAAAAATATTCATATTTTATTTTATTTTTAATTATTCAGATGAAGAATTATAAATAAAAGGTTATGAATATTTGAATTTGTGTACAAGGTGTACGTAACCAGTTTTTTTTTTTATATTTTACATGTTTTGAGTATCATTTTTTAATTTTATGGTTGACTTGGTGTAAATACAGTTACCTGGACTAATTCAAGTCACTATGTATTTAGTTAGTTGAAATAAGATGTTATAATAAACAATTAATTTTCAACAATTATTTAGTGAATTTAAGAAAGCTTTTAAACATTATTAGTATCATTTAAATTTTTTGTGATCGTTAAGCTGGTAATTAAGTTTTTATTGAAGTAAATACCATTGGAAGATATTGTATGAAAACAACCTTTTATACAATTCAATAGCGTGCTGGAGTTGTACGCTTTCTTTTAAATGTAAAATTCAAAGTATGGACATCACCTCTGAATTTTAACTTGCGATGTAGATATGAAGGAATTTTATTTGTAATAATTTTATGATAAAGACATGCAGCATGCACAAAACCTATATTTTCATATTTACCTAATTTAGATTTTATAGTTTATGGCTAATGTGATCTTTTTTTTTAATTTTGAAAATTAGTCTGACTCAACTATTTTCAGTTTTTGTATGTGATTGGGTATAAGATGAGCATAACACAGCTTTAACATCAGTATAAAAACAGCCACAACGCTTAAAAATAGCTCTTAAATTAAGGTAACCCTTTTTTAAACATTTTTGACATGCTGCCGAAAATCTTAGATCCGACCCTATAAACAAACCGAGACTCCTTATATTATCAGGCAATATTATAAGAGACTGATTATTGTGTAACTGAATTTCACCAAGACAACTTGTCCTGACATGGACCCTTGTATTTATACACTTAAGAAAGTAGAAATCTTATAAGTGCTTAGGTAACTGTAACTGCTTGCAACCTCCTGTACAAATAATTTCTAAATACATCAAAAACATTACCTGACAAGTCAATCTAATGTAATATTGACAAATGTAGGTTATGATTAAGAGTATCAAAAACTTTAATGTAATTTAGTGCAGGAAGCTTACTATGTTTATAGACATACAGAAAAAATCTTAGATCCGGCTCTATAAACAAACTGCAGCTTCTTACATTATCACACAATATAATATGAGATTGATTAATGTATAACTGAATTTCACCAAGACATTTTGTATGGTCGTGTTTCTTGCCAAATAAAATGGCAACTGAGTTATTTGCATTCAAGTTCAAACAATGCTGTTTAAAAAATTGAGATAGATAAGTCATGGTTAGGGGAAGATGGGGTAAAGTGTTACATAAAAATTATTTCAGCATATAGTTCCTTCAATTTTCAATTTGGAATAACGATTCTATTTTTCACATGGTCCTTGAAGTTTGGCAACTTATATGTTATGATTTCGTTGCTGTAAATATATCCATTTTATTATAAAAATCAATCATCTGTAATGTCAAATGTAACACTGTACCCCTCTAGTGGGGTGCTCTGTTACACATATTGGGGAACAGTGTGACATTTTCAATAAATCAAGATTAAAGTTCTTTTAATGCTTTACTTAATTAGAGTACTGGTTATAAATAAAAAACTAAATAAAATCAACATGTTAAATTGAGTCAAAATTAAAAAAACGAACACAAAAATTATTTCAGTTCATTGTAGTACATGTGCAAATCGACAGGAAACACTAACATTTCTGCTCTTCTACTGGCCCCTCCATATGGCTTTGGATGAGGAAGCTTACCAATAATTTTCGTCATCTCGAACATATATTCTTCATTGGTATGGATAAATTTAAAAGCAGGAACAATCAGGTTTTGACAAGACTTTTCCTACTGACACAATATTGTGGTCCTTAGTGCTTCCTTCGTTTATTAGAATATAGTCGTCAATGACAATTTCGTCAAAATTGACATCTAATTCTTCTTTGCTCGTAGATCCAACACTGTCACAACTGTCTACCACCGACACTGAATCATTCTCTGATTCTGAGCTAGTGTCTTGTTTAATTCTTTTTTCTAATTTCTGCTTTCCTTTTTGTTTAAACACTTTTCGTTTGACCGTTTGCTTGTTCATTATATCCGCAATAATTTGATCCTTGATGGGAGTTTCTATAAGAATCAAACTTTTCCTCTTTCTTTTTCTCTGAACTTTCTGTTTTCTTGGAGAAGCCTTCGGAAACGGTCTACATTCGACTGGTGTAATCAGTTTTTTACAGGTGCATCTACAACATTCGTAATTCTTGTTTCTTGTGGTGATCCTTCGGGAGCTTTATGTGTAGGTGAATTTTGTGGAGTTAAATCTCCTGTCAAACATGCTGAATTCACCTGCTCTGACGATGCTTGTGATGTTGAAGGCCCCGGTGAAGGTTGCCTATCTGTCACTGCAGATGATAGGAAATCATCATCACTAAAAATATCCTAGCGATTTGTAAACAGTCTTATCCAATGGTTGCGGTTTCCCACTTGTATGTGGAGGTAGTGGCTGGAGCCATATTCTATTATTCTTGCAAAACTCAATTGAGCCTATTGAAATGTGTGACTCATGGTTATCGAAAATGAGCAGAACTGGTTCCTCAGGTGTACTTTTTACGAATTTATGAAAATGCTTCAATATCTCAATAAATATCTCACTGTTTACCCATCCACTTTTTGCAGCACCACCAGCAACTCCAGGAGGGCCTCCTGTTAGCATACGATCTTTAAAATATACTCTGGGAAAAATTAGGTATGGTGGTACAGAATTTCCCAAAGCATTTATGAAACAACACGCTGTCACAAGCACACCTCTCTCACCCGATGTTACCTGACCGATTTGTTTAAGTCCTTTTTGTCCAACAATATTTTTTGTGGATTATGGACAGTTGTTAACGCAGTCTCATCAAGATTGTAAATGTTTTGAGGAAGAGGACCCTGGGGAAATTTGGTATAAGCCCTCGTTAAATTAGTGAAAAATTCATTGACGGTTGTACGATTAAAACTCGTTGCACGCCCTAAACTCGTGGCTTCTGGCTTCCTTATTGACAAAGTTGAATGTCGCTTTATAAAGCCGCTTAGCCAATCAATACCAGCTTCTTTATTTTTATCCCAGTTAGCTGGATATTTTAAATTATTTTTATTCGCAAGTTCATAGGCTAAAGACATCACATTTTTCTAGTCAGACCATGATGCATACGACAGGCCGTAAGCAGATAATCTCTCAGTTGTTCTTCTAGTTCTTTTGAGAATACCTTATTTATTTCATAATTGGGTGTAAATCGAGAGTTAGAACGGTCTTTGTCAGAAGAAATCTTAAATTTATCAACATATCGCTTTAATGTCATATGCACTAAACCTTCATTTCGTGCGGCTTCCCTAATAGATATACCGTTGTTTACTACTTTCAGTACAGCTCTCTTCATAGTGGCCTCATCGAAATTAGCAATCTTTCTCGTTTTTTTTCTATTCCGAACCATTTCTGTAACAAAATAGTTAATTTAATATTTTTTCAATAAGCGGTTCACATTGTTACATGTAACACTGTCCCCACGTAACAGTGTAACAATGTGCCCCAGTTGACTCTTGTTGAAAAAAAAACATTTTGTGCGAAAACAAAAATATTTTAGGTTATGTTAGACATGGCATGCTTATCCTCAAATATATCCATAAACACCTAAATCAGGAACAATGCGATAGTTTAATGCGTAAGCCAGCAGGCACTTTAAAATCTACGCAAATAATTTACTTTTTGACTATAAAACCAGGAAATACTTACTTTCAGCAGTATAAACACTTCACAACGAATATGTACGATTGAAGGTTAGACTGTTAATAGCGAGTGGCTAATATCCCAGCGCCGTGAAGTATAGTGTAAATATATAGTGCCGGTTGGAACATTGTACCCCGTGTCACACTGTACCCCATCTTCCCCTAATATAAGATACCTACTGCTTGCTTTTACTTTATCAGGGTGAAATGAAAGGTACAATTGGGTTCCTCTGTATAACAATGTATATTTGAAAATAACACCGCATTGTGTGTCTGTAATAGATAAAAAGACAACAGAAGGGGTCCAAACACGGACCCTTGTGGTACGCTTGCATTTAAACTTATTAAAGTAGAAATTTTATTTAAATACTTAACTGCTTACTACCTCCCGTACAAATAATTTCTAAATACATCAAGAACTTCACCTGACAAGTCAATATAATGTAATATTGACAAAAGTAGGTTATGATTTAGAACAGCGGTTCCCATTTTTTTTTTACTACGGAACCTAATTGATCAATATTTTTTGGTGGATCCACATCTCGAGTTAACGTGAATTAATAATAATTTTATTTTAAGAGCTCCTACACCATATTGTTTGCATGTTGTAATGTTTGAAATCAAAGACTAATAGGTATTATGAACTAAAAATCTTTTAATCCCATCAATACTGACGGCTTTACTAGCAATACTTGTAATAAGTTTAAGCATGGCTTAAGGATTAGTCCTTGGACCGGTTCTGTGGAATATATTCTACGGCAGTATCCTCAAACCAGAAATGCCGGAGGACGTAACAGTGATTGCATATGCGGACGACTTAGCACCAGTAATAAAAGACAACGGTGTAGAAAATCTAGTAGCTAAAACCAATCCGGTACTAGCAAAGGTGACAAGAGAAATAGAGGAGCTGGGGATACAAATCGCGCCTGAAAAACAGAAGCAATTCTCTTCAACGCACGTAAGGAAATAGCAATACAAGTCAGCACTACAACTATACGCACAGAACACCAGATTAAATATCTAGAGATAATCCTGGATAAGTGTTTAACCTTTAAAAAACATTTAGGCTACGCGATTAAAAAGGCTAATGTAGCCGGGTTGACTAGAATTATGCCTAGAATTGGTGGATGTGGAGAAAGTAGAAGACGAGTGTTAGCGAAGGTAGCAGACTCTATTATCCTATATGGAGCACCGGTGTGGTGGGACGCCATAAAAATAAAAAAGCAAACGCTATAAAACCAACTCATGTTCGGCATATGCTTTAAGAATCGATCATCAGTAGGCTTGATCTCGATCAGGCGACTGGTCCAACCTGTATCCTAGTTATTGTGTTAAAGAAATGTTCCCCGAACTAGTACCAGTCCTATCTAAGCCCTATTCGATCTCTATGTCTTCTGGGGAAGCATGGAAAAAGCCATCAATACTCAACTGCTCTCTTTGCTTGAAACTAATGAACTCCTTACTGACCACCAATATGGTTTTAGGCAGAGTCGGTCAACAGGCGAACTTCTTTTATATGTGACCCAAGTTTGGAACAATACATTAGAACAATCCGGTGTAACAGTTGTAGTCGCTCTATATATCTCAGCATTTGACCAAGTTTGGCATAAGTGTTTACTTGCCAAACTCACCTCGTTTGGGTTAAATGATACTTCATTAACTGGGATACTAGTTTCCTTGATAAAAAAAAGAATACATGCCGTAGTTGATGACTTCTTTTTAAATGAAGTTGGCAATCACCCGGGAGTGCTACAGGAATCAGTTATAGCGCCTAGACTTTTTCTACCATACATAAAGGATTTTATTTCTTCAACGACTAACCCGGTCCATTGCTTTCCTTACGACAGCACTCTTCATTGTGGTTCTTCTCAGTCTACTCATAATGGTAATCCACCTTCTATCTCTAATCAAGGCCTTAAAAGTAAAATGACCATTTCAATCAACAAACACATTCAACTTATCCTTGAATGAGGAAGTAATAAGCTAGTTAAGTTTAATGCTAATAAAACTCAGTGTTGACTTGTGTCTGCCAAAAAGATGGATCATTTCCTCTTGTAAGTATGAATGGCTCAGATCTTAAGTTTTCAGACTCTATTGCTATGTTGGGAATGACTGCATCTTCAAATCTGTCATGGGTTAACCATATTCTGTCAGCTACTAAAGCAGCTGATCGTAAAATAGGCTTTTTGTACAGAGCTAAGGAGCACTTTACCTCACGACAACTCTCTGCTGTATAAGGCCCAAATTCAACCTCATCTAGAATATAATTCTCACCTCTGGGTTAATACTCCCCAATACGATCTCGATATTGTTGATCTTATTTAAAACGGAGCGATTAGGCTTATAAATGACCCGTCCTTATCTTCCGGAATACAGTTCCTTGAGCATAGAAGAATCTTTTCAGTTCTTTCTTTATATTATCGGTATTACAATGGTTATTGCGCTATAGCATTACATTCTTTGATACCATCTCAGCCACCTTTGATAGTAGTACTCGGTTCGCTAATTCACATCATCAATATGCAGTGTAAATCTCAACTTGTACCAAACATGCGCAATTCACATTCTTCTACACGGATTCTGATCATGATCTCCTTAGTTCCTGTTTTCCTCTCACTTATGATATGAACAAATTTAATATCCCCCTATCCATGCTCTTAAGTGTTCCTGAGTCCTTTATCACTTTGGGCTAAACTTAGCCTGTTCAGGGCGACAATTATTAAAAAAATACAGGTAGATCCACTGTATCTTATTTATAGGTTTATAAGCAATACGTTTCGCGAGCTTTAGAAAATGGTAAGCAACTGGATGCGGTGTATTTGTACTTCTCTAAAGTGTTCGATTCAGTTAGTTATCCGTTGTTAATCCGTTGAAAATTAGAAGTATTGGGTTTTAGCGATGAAGTAATAAAGTGGTTGTCGTCGTTTTCACTTGGTCATACTCAAAGCGTGAAGTTAAAGAAGTATGTTTCTTCCCAAAAGAAAGTAACTTCCGGTATACCACAAGGATCACATTGTGGTTCAATACTGTTTCATTTGTTTAATACAGACCTTTCCTCAGTATTCGATTCTAAAATTCTTATATTTGCTGATGATCTAAAGATATTTAGACTTATCGAAAATTATCAAGATAGTGTGTGTATTCAGCAAGATTTAAATAGATTATCGTCATGGTGTCAACCTATCAAGGTGTATTTAAACGTAGATAAATGTGTTATTTCATTTGGAAGAACTGAATTTGAACCAACGCTGTTCACGATCTTTGTTTTGTTCATTTGTAAAAAGTATTTTGGACTGATCGCTATTCTGTACAGTAGATATTGATAAAATTGAAAAAAGTTAAAATAATTGTTTAAGACTGCTAGCGTTTAAGGAAGGAATGCGACACTTACCAGGTAAATATGGTGCAATCTAACAATTAATATGCCATCACTGGAATCAAGAAGGAACGCGACCTATGCTTTCTGTATAAATTAGTGAATAGTTTGATTGATTGTCAAAGTTTATTGGAGCAAGTAAAATTTTTCTGCAATACTCGTAAAGCAGATCTATATATGTACAGGGTGTGGCGCGAAGAGTTTTAATTAAAAGTAATGGCGGATACAGTTATGTTAAAAATCTGAAATTACGAAGCTGTAGGTTTTAGATGACGCTGAGTTCAAATATAATATTGTCCTGAATGTGGCACTTCCGGTTATACCGGAAGTGGACATCAACTTTGTTATTTTAAACGGAACCTAATATTTTTTATTTTATTTTCGAATTCTACATGAAATTCTAGATAAAATTTGTGCACAATGCCCTATACCAAAAATGAAGTATTTTCGAGATATTTCGATTTTTTTTTAAATTTTGAAAAAATCCTAATCCACATTGAATAATGATATCTCCATTAATAAGCTAGTGACGTGAAATTGTAACCAATGAACAACAAGCCCTTGCCCGTTAACTCCATATATCCATCTCATTGATATTTCATACAGGGTATTTTAAACTTAGCCGCCAACATGTACAATTTAACCCTTAAATGCATACGGTTGCAGAAAAGCAACAAAATCATTTTCATATATAAAATATAAGTCAGAACAAGTTCGCGATCTATCCATGTTGTTGTAGAGATGCAACAGTGTGTTAAATATGGAATTAACTACAGCGTACTTAAAATTTTAAAAATCTCAACTCAGTCAAGCCAGCCTCGTAGTGGTTGTCACATATTCTAACCCTACTTTCGTTACTGGACTTTTGTAAACGTTATAAAGTGAACAAAAGCTGTATTTGTGGCTAATAAAATTGTGTTTTATGCTGTCTGAGGTTAGTACTGCAAACATTTTATGGTATTTTGTTTTAAAACATGCTTGATGTTGAATTTTTTGTAAAAAATGATATGATGCAGAAATGCAACATCATGCATTGCGACTCATTTTGGAATTCGCTAACACGTGTAGTTTTGATGACTGAGTTTTTATTTTTCTTTTAGCCATGCCGAGTGGTGATTGTAGTAAGGTGCTTAAATATGGCGAGTTGCAATATTTTGCTGATAATTTGAGTGAAATTAGCGAAGATATAAATTTCTCCGACGTAGATAGTTTAGATGATCCTGAGTATTCTCCCGATAATGAGCAAGATGAATTATCAGATTTAGAAATATCCAATGGGATTTTAAATAACGCACAAGAACGATTCGAGAGTGTTGTGGAGCAAGATAATTTATCAAATGTACTACCATCTGGTTCAAAATCAAAATCTGCAAAACCCGAAATAAAATGGAAAAATAAAAATTTAGTTTTGAATGAGACTTAACTATGTTTTAGGGGAAATGATATTATGCCAAATGCTTTGCTTGAAATGGACACTCCATATAAATGTTTCCAACATTACTTTACTGGAGAAAATTGTTCAAGAATCAAATTTATATGCTCAACAAACAGACATATCTGAACCACTAAACCTCTCTGTCAGTGAGCTAAGACGATATATTGGTATTATTGTTTATATGTCTCTCGTACGTCTACCGAATACCCGTCATTATTGGTCGCCGACTATTGGTATCGACATAGTAGCCAATTGCATGACAGTAAATAGGTTTGAGAAAATTCGCCAGTTTTTGCACTTTAACGATAATGACCAACATTTACCTCGGGACAATCCAAATCATGACAGACTTCATAAAATAAGACCGATCATAACGCATCTGAATACAAAAAATTTTACAGTACCTCTTGAAGCTCAACTTTCAGTTGATGAGCAGCTGTGTTCTACGAAAGTACATCACTACATGAAACAGTATTTACCAATGAAACCTCACAAATGGGGTTTCAAACTATTTGTGCTTTGTGGAGTGAGTAGGTATGCGTACAACTTCGAAGTCTATTCCGGTCAAGAAAACGGTGACAGGCAAAGGATAGAAGGTGAACTAGATCTAGGAGCTGCTGCTAACGTAGTGGTTCGATTATCAAGAACAACTACAGGTTGTATTTTGATAATTACTACACCAGTCCAGCTTTGTTGGTATACTTAGCACAGAACGGAATATACAGCTTAGGAACTGTACGTCGGAATAGAGTCACCAATTGCAAGTTACCAACTGAAAAAGATATGAAAAAAGATCCGCGAGGCACTTCGTATGAATGTGTAGAGGATCTTGACGGCATAGATATCTCTTCATTAGTTTGGAAAGACAACAAAATTGTATGTGTTTTGTCAACATTTGCAGGAAAATTACCATTAACTACCATAAAAAGATTTGATAAAAAAAGTAAATCAACTGTTGAAATTAGTTGTCCCTTTGTTATAAAAGAATATAACTATCACATGGGTGGGGTAGATTTACTTGATGCCTTTATGGCAAGACACAAAATATTAAACAAAAGCAAAAAATGGTATATCCGCCTATTTTATCACTTTCTGGATATGGCGTTAGCTAATTCATGGATTTTGTTTAAAAAAATTTCTACAACGAAACAAAGTGACCAACAAACGATTACATTTTTCGAATTTCGGAAAGAAGTAGCACTGTCTAATGAAAATTGGACAACACAATCCAATTAAACGAGGCCGTCCAAGCAGTAACACTGTAGAAGAACTGATGAGTGTTAAGAAAAAATTTGGCCCTGCCCAGCATGCTCTTCCAAAGGACGTTCGCCTTGATCAAAAAGGACATTGGATTATATGGACAAATGTACGGGGTCGGTGTAAATTTCCGAGTTGCAAAGGGTATACGCAAACTTTATGTGAAAAATGTGGCGTGAATTTGTGTTGCAACCAAAAAAATAACTGTTTTAAAAATTACCATACTACATCACAAGTTATTGCATTAATGCATACCTAATGTTGCAGATATGAAACAATTACTTTTTTGCTAAAAACAGCTTCCTACCGTTATGTTAATTTTTTTTCATTATTTTTCTCTGAATAAATGCATCAAAACAATCATTTATAATTTTTTCAACAATTTTTAAAAAATCATGCAGTTAAGGGTTAAATCATTTATAAGTTGCTTACTTTAAATAGAACACCCTGTATTTTATTACATTTTCCGCTGTATTTTTTTTAAGCCAATTCGTTTGGTATCAGTATTCCCTATACCTAAATCCAACCACTTTTGAGATATTTCATTATCTTAGTTAAAACATAACAACACTTAATTATTTCAACATTAGTAAAGGGTAGGCCATGATTTCCATTATTTAAGGTGATATTTTGTTATTTTTTCATAAGTTATTAATTCTGAAAAGTAACCAATAGCCTGAAAGGATTATTAACTGTGGATATCATTAAAAACGTTGACTAGGTATTTTGTATTAATTTAATTAGATGACTTACAAACAAAAATAACTAAATGTAATATTAAACACATAAAGTTTTATAATAAGTGTTCAAAATTAGCACCATCTACTTCTAAACATTTATTTATCCTTTTCATTAAGTTATGTCTTGTAATTCTGGAAATATGGTCGGGTGTTAGAGAATTAAAAGCAAGTAAGGCTCTCTGCATCATATCTTCCTTTGTCGTAACAGGTTTGGAAAATACCTGATTTTTAATATAACCCCAAATACCAAAATCCAGAGGAGCCAAATCAGGAGAACGAGCTGGCCAACGAAACGGACCCTGATTGGCAAGCCATCTATCATCAAACATGTAAAGATAATGAGCAACAGGTCCAAAGTTATGAGGAGGTGCTCCATCTTGCTGATACCAAGCTGAAGCCGTCTCTCCATTTCTTAAAGTATGTAACACCGGCCATATGGCTTCTTCTAAAATGTGGCAATACCATTTAAATTTTCATCATAAAATTTTAATGCTAAAATTTTATCGTCTTTTATTGCACAAAAAACATTACAACTCTAACTATCTTGGAAATAACGTTCTCTACTAACATGTGGATTTTCATTAGACCAAAAATGGGAATTATGTCGATTAAATAAACCATTTTTGTTAAACTTTGCTTCTTCACACCATATAACTTTTTTTATGAAGTTCTCATCCTCTTGGGTCTTCATTAAAACCATTCACAGAATTCTACCCTTCGAGGAAGATCACCTAATTGTAAGTGTTGCACCAAATGATATGAAAATAGTTTCCATTTGTGTTTTTTTTAAATGCGATGAATTGTTCTCGTCGACAAAGTAAGATCTCTCTCACAATCTCTAATGGAGGCATTTGGAGAGGCCGTAAAATAACCCAAAACATTAATTTCGTTTATGTCACTGTCCACTAGTGGTTTAGTTTTATTAATTTTTGTCTTAAATTGACCAAACTGACGGCAGTTTTTAAGCAATCTTCTTACAATTGCACCAGTTGCATTTGGTCGATTTGGATATCTTTCTGCAAAAACACGGCAAGTCCGTTCAACAATTCTATTACACTCGCCGTAAATAATAATAAGATTTAAAAAATCATCATTAGTAAATCCTACATTTGCCATTATTTACTATGAAATACAAACTGGTAAAGAAAAGTGTCAAAATAACATAAACAATTAACGTTCTAACTATCAAATCTTTGACAGCCATGGCCTACCCTTTATTAATGTTGAAATTATTAAGTGTTGTTATGTTTTAACTAAGATAATGAAATATCTCAAAAGTGGTTGGATTTAGGTATAGGGAATACTGATACCAAACGAATTGGCTTAAAAAATACAGCGGAAAATGTAATAAAATACAGGGTGTTCTATTTAAAGTAAGCAACTTATAAATAATTTAAATTGTGCATGTTGGCGGCTAAGTTTAAAACACCCTGTATGAAATATCAATGAGATGGATATATGGAGTTAACGGGCAAGCGCTTGTTGTTCATTGGTTACAATTTCACGTCACTAGCTTCGTTATTAATGGAGATATCGTTATTCAATGTGGACTAGGATTTTTTCAAAATTTTTAAAAAATCGAAATATCTTGAAATGACTTTATTTTTGGTATAGGACATTGTGCACAAATTTTATCTAGAATTTCATGTAGAATTCGAAAATAAAATAAAAAATATTAGGTTCCATTTAAAATAACAAAGTTGACGTATACTTCCGGTATAACCGGAAGTGCCACATTTAGGACGATATTATATTTGAACTCAGGTGTCATCCAAAACCTACAGCTTCGTAATTTCAGATTTTTAACATAACTGTATCCGCCATTACTTTTAATTAAAACTCTTCGCGCCACACCCTGTACATATATAGATCTGCTTTACGAGTATTGCAGAAAAATACATAACATCTACAATTAATAATAATAAAGTTAATAAAACAATTAGGTCGACAATTAATTTTTATTTGAAATAACCCAAACAAGTGAACAACCATTTAAGAAGGAAAACGGAGATTTCATCTAAAAAGTCAGATTTAATGTTTATAATTTTTTCCGCCGTTCTGAACACATATTATATCTCTTCAAGAGTTCCGTTCTACAAACTTTTAATCACGCCTCGCTGTTAATCGCAGTCACGGAAGCATACATTTTGTTATGCAGGTTAGCCATATCTTCAATTGGTTCTTCCCAAACAGTACTTTTCAAATAACCCCACAAAAAAAGTCTAATGGAGTTAAATCAGGTGACCAAGCTGGCCACCTGACAACGTTATGAATACCAATCCATCTTTCTGGAAATGTACAATGTAAAGAACTTTTAACAATTTCAGCATTATGGGGTGACGCGCCATCTGGTTGAAACAAAATATTAGGTAACTCAATTGGAATCATTTTTTAAAAAACCTAAATATCTCTGTACGCAAAAGTGTTAATGTGCCATGAAAAAGATGTGGTCCTACTATGTACCCATTGATGATTCCACTCCAAAGATGGTTTGGTTTGGTGTTTGTCTCAACAATCGAGCATTTCCTCTGGCCAGTTTCTACAATTATGTTTGGATACTACACCATTATAGTTAAACCTGCTTTCGTCGCTACACATAATTCTATTTAACATATTGTCCTGCTCCTCTAACATAACAGAAAATTGCGATACAAAATCTATTCTTCGTTGATGATTACCTGGTTTTAAGTGATGAACTAGATATACTTTGTAAGGGAAATATTTATTTTGTTATAACATTGTCTGGCAAGAAGATTTGGAAATATTACTAGCTGCTGTAAGGAAGTACAGGGATTATTATTGACCATTTGTAGTACCAAAGCTGTTTTCATCAGTTCTTACATTTTTCCTTTGGGTACGTTTTGACTTTTTAAAACTACCATAGTTTTTCAAGTTTTTACTTAAATTTACAAAACTTTTGGGGGTTGGTTTGGGTCTTAAGAAAAAAAATATATTAAAAGATCTCGAAAATTATTGACTTTTCGAAAAATGTTCATATCAAAACATTCTTAGAATTAAGTGTCCTGTTTGTGGATGTTTAACCTATTTATAGGGAAAGGTGTTAGATAGACATACAAGTTAATAACTGGGAATGCAATTGTTGGACGGTAAGTGTAAGATTAGTACAAACGGTCAATGTTTGGAGAATATAGATGACTTTAAGCATCTAGGCAAAAGAACAAGCAATATCTTTGATAGAAGAGGAGCGTAATAAAACAAAAATGGCCTGTAACACAAAAATATGGTTCCTTACCTACCGTTTTATACAGTTACTTTAACATCAATAAGTCGTGATGGTTTGGTGATTTTAAAAAGACTAGATAATCACTTGTTGAAAAAATGTACAACAGAAAATCATCTGAAGTTACAAGTGGACATTGGTCTACACGGGATTGGACGGAGGGAGTACAGTAGTGAGTTAAAATATCCAAAGGAGATGTGGAAGCTTCTAAAATCCATTCTCCCCCTTTAAGGAATTACATGATGGGGATTTCTTCGTGTACTTCTTCCTACGCTTAAGTAATTAAAGGTAAATAAAAACAAGCATAGTAGATTTAATGAATATTAATTTTATTAATTTTAATTAAGTCTTTAAGTTCATTGGGTACTACATATAAATAAATAGTTAGTCATAATATTAATAACAGTAATAACAACAAGAATACTAGAAAAATTAACAATATTTCTGTACAAATAACAACAAAGTGAATACTTATAATGTGATCGAAAGACCTCATGAAAAAGAAGTCAGCATCAATCCATATGTTATTATTGATGTTATGTATCTCCCTTTCTTTTAGTTTTAGGAATTTAGCCTGTAAATCAAATAAACAATAAATATATTTTAATAAAGAAACAGTTACTGTTAAATAATAAAAATTTGTTGCTACCATTTATTTACAATGATTTCAAAATATTTTTATTTGAAAAAGAAGTAATTATTCAAAGTCGAGGATATAACCTAAAACATGCAAGTGTTGCTATATATCAATATTAGTTTACTTTTAAATGCAATAAAACAGAAAAATAACAAGATTAACAGTTTTACAGCTTTTCATTCATATGGATCAAGCTTGTTGGTCAGTAGTGAGATGCTCGACATACCATTTGGGATATAATGGGTTTGAATGTGTTACCGTCTTGTTCTGTGTATGAGGTTTGATCATGGGGTTTTCTTTATAAATACAATGTACGGCACGGTGAATGTTTGGGCAGAACATTCCAATAATCCTATCCTGAACCTCACTTGGGTAGACTCCAGCTTATGTTATTTTAATAAGGTTAATAATCTCCAACATAACGACACCAGAATGATAAAAGCAGCGTTTTGTATAAGTCAAATTACATAGAATACCTAGAAAATTGTGAATCCGATAGGTCTACAGTTGTTATTACCTCTACATTTGACCTACCTACTATGCTTTCCACCCACAAATTCCTCCCGGTTTGAAAACAGACCGAAGTCGGAGGGTTCCAGTCCCTCAGCGTTCCTACTTCTAAAGCACTTTTATGAACAGGGAATTGCCTTAATAGAAAATTATTTTTCTCTCGCAAACCAGACACCAACTAAGTTTTAACGAATTTGATTTGGTTTTAGTATTAAAATGAAATTCTGCAACTCTCCTTAACAAGTTTTAACAATATCAACATTCAAGACTCACCGTTTCCGGATTTTACGCATCTTTTGTTAGGAAAAAGCGTTTCTAAATCAGATTTTACTGTAGCTGGTTCATCCCAATATAATAGTTTACATATCACTAGAAAGTTCGACATTCAGAAGGCAACAAATTCTTTATTATCTTCTAATGAAGATGACAGGGATGTGGAGAATGTAAAAAAGACATTATTAAATTTCTTACACCGATAATGACAAATATCTTATAAGCATTACATTCCCAAATTCTTCATTTGATAGACAATAATGCTCGAGGTATGTCAGCGTACCGCATAGGCGCTTCCTAGTGGCCGTTAGCACGAGCAAGGCTTGCAAGGTAGTCGCTTTTGGATAAAGATCCTAGCTCACACCTATAAAAGTACGTTGGGCACGTCTAGGGTAATTGGAAAGGTGGCTCCATGAATGTGAGAATTTCTGGAACCATATGGGAAACGTACTCAATGTAAGTTTAGTAAAAGAATAATTTTATTTGTGGATACGAATGGATGGGTGGCTGTATAAGATTCAAGAGTAAATGAGAACGGTAAAGGGATGGTGAATATTTGTGTAAAAACAAATCTGTTTGTATCTAATACATGGTAAAAACATCAGTGTTCATATGTACCTATAATGTCGCACAGGGTTGAATCTAAAAGCTTGATTGCTTATGAAGAAGGGCTTAAAAACCTGGTTAGGGATAATAAAAAAGTAATGCATGGATCGGTTCGTTGAACGGATCATTTTTTGGTTGTATCTAGAGTCTACTTAGGAGAAAAGTGGGTAAGGAGACAGAAGGTGAACGTAGTGTGAACGTCCAGAATTTAAGTACAAAAACTCGTAGATGATGGTGTGAGATGAAGATATGGAGAAGCTTTGAGCAGAGATTTTAGTGTGAATTAAATAATATTGGAACGAGAAAATGAAAAAACGGTGACAAGTAGAAAGAGCGCTTGGTGGAGAAAATCTGTAAAAAAAAACAGTATGGACGCGTACATGGCAAAGACCTATACGAAAAATGAAACTGAGTAAAAGCAGTTATATGAAATCAGTAAGGACGAATAAAGAAACATTGCGGGTTGGTCAAAGCAAGGCGCAATGGGAGTGCTGAATATTATGAACGTGATAATATGGGATGAGCAGGATTGAGGAAATGTAGACAAGCATATTTAGAAAGATTGCACGGAAGTGAGAGTAAGCTGACTGAGTTAAACAAGAAGAATGTGATGAAGATAACATTGAGTTGCATGAGGTAAAACAAGCGGTACATAAATTGAAGAATGCTAGATTACCGATCAAATGCTGAACTATGGACGTGCAAAGCTTGAGAAAAGATTGTGTGAATTATTTAATACATGTTTTAAGCGTGAAAAAGTACCAATCGATTGGAAAAATGAGATTATTATTCCGATGTATAAGGGAAAATGATTGTAAAAACTACAGAGAGATCTGGTAAGGTATTTGGAAGAGTTTTGATTGACAAAGTACGTACAATAACACAGAGTAAGATTTGAGATGTTCAAGGTGGTTTCACGCCAGAAAAAGGATGCGGGGGTCAGATGGTTGCTCCGCAGCAGATACCTGAAAAATGTTTAAATGTGAAGAAGAATCTGTTCGTTTGTAGACTTGGAGAAAGCATGTGGCCGAGTGAATAGGGAGAAGCTTTGGAAGATTTTAAGCAGGTAGGGAGTGAGTAAATGTCTAGTGAATGGAATAAGAGCAGTATATGATGGTAGCCGAGCTTATGTCAGGGTAAGAAGAGGGGCTTGAGCGAATATTTTAAAATAGAGCAAGAAGTCAGATCTCTATGGCTGTTTTATCATGGATAAATGTGTTCGTGATGCAAATGGTTTAGTGGTTAGTAACGTGAATGTACGAATTCTGGTGTATATTAATGATACAAATACCAAAATTACGAGGGAACTACAAACAAGCTGAGGAAGTTTGATGATATCTATAATAGTATGGATCACAAGGCAAACGTGGGTAAAACGGAGGTAGTGGCGGTTAATCGTAAAGATGAAAATGGGGGTAGCGTGTATACCCTGAACAGTGAGATTTTAGAACAACTTGATGAGTATGTTTATTTGGATAGAATGTTCATTGCAGATGGTAGAATAAATGGCGAAATCGAGCGGCGTGTCAATGCAGGAAGCATTCTTGACTAAAAGGCCTGAAATTTCTCTAAAACTGCAATAGTAACTAGCTATTTGAACATTAAGTCCATAGCATATATATTTTTAATGACTTTCCACAATTTATATTTGTAACTATTTTTCCTTTATCCGTTTAAAGGCCGATGTAAAACCAGTATTCCACATAAATATAGTAAGAAGCAGATTATCTCAATTAATTGACTTAAAGCAGATAATCAGATTCTAACCTAGTTTCGCTGCGATTAAGAGTGAGACTGACCGACATAATACAATGAAATGTTTTCCTGATAGTTTAAAAAATTTTTTGACCAAAATATTTACAATGTTATATTTTTGGTACTGGATTGGTCACGGTGAGAATCAAGTTTAGTACGTTATGAATCAAGCTGATGCGCGACTGCTCCTTCATAAAAATGTATAACAGAATATACCCGCAAATCTTAAATTAAAACAGTACAGAGGTAGACCCTGGGCTGTCATGATAGTAAAGTCAATCAAGCGAGCTAGCACTCAGTAGCGCAGAGTTTTTCAAACAGCGTTTTTTGTTCTGCAGAAAATGAAGAATACGCAAAAAAGGCGGCGTTAGAAGCAGTGCAAGCGACAGTGTACACTTTATTAGTCCTAAAAACGCTGTAACAGGACTGTGCGACAAAACAAAATATGAATGCCGCGAGGAAGTGTGCTGTCGCATTTCCATGGAGTACGAATTTAACGCTGCGCAGACACGTTATCATAGCTTACAGTAGATGTCTATCACCACCTTCTAAACGCAACGCAATTTTCGTTTTAATCAATCGAGCGCGGAACACAGTGTTATCCTTGACGCACTAAAGCAAACAATTTATGCACAATTTATGATGCTCCAAGAAAGAAAATCATTAGGACACGCTACAATAATTCGTCTCGCGACAAAGTTAACGGAACTTCCACACCAAGAAATTAAGGTTTCTCGAGATCAGTGCCCTAATGGTAGTGACATAACAAACAATACGAATGTTATCTCAGAACTGCTCCAAATTTTCATTACCACTTTTGTTCACCCATTGTAAAAATGTGGCATCAATAATAAAAATACAAACCTCGCGATTCTAAATGCAATTCTGTTTTCCTCAAAGCCCCGCTTATAGAGTGCCTAAAATCATTAATCGCTTACATAAAGTATGTTGTCTGTATTTGAACTACTGTTGCAACACGCACATCGTTTGTTTCCTGCAAGACTGACATTGAGTTTGTGGAGTTTATTTGCGACAACGTTGACTTTCAATTTGATACCAGCAACTGAGCAATAAATTTTGAACACAGTTCCTTATCTCACGACAAATGCACTAAGTGGAAAATAGAGCACATTTTTAATAACGACATTGCACAGTTCATACTGTTCGAATAAATTGTAATAATTAGAATTTAATTACCGCTGCCATCGGCTAGGAATAGGCAGCAGAAACCACCAATAAGTAGGACCATTCATTGTGCTTTGTTGTCACGCCACCTGCCATATTACGTATTTGTGTTATTATGCTAGAAAGTGTCCGCATATTGATATCATTTAAGGATAGTATTAGCTATATAATGGGGACCAGCCGACAGTATACGCAAAAACGGCAAAGGAAAATCAAATGTTAATCGCTCATCTTTCTTTGAGGATAACGCTAACGCATTTTTTGACCCAACAAGCGGTTGTCTTATGCGTACCAAAACAAACACCGCTACGGGATCAAAAAGAGAACTTGATTGGACAGCATGCACAGCTTTTTAGAAGTTTCATTTAAGAGGACAACCTAAACACATTCATGTTGAAGAAAACCTCCGACTTACTTCACAATTGGAGCCCCAAGAAAAAACCAAGAGGGTCCCGATACAATACTCCGTCTCGCAGTGAAGTTCAAAAAATATCAATTTTAACAGTACCCACCTAATGATAATGATATCAAAAATAATACAGTTCTCATTTCAGAAATACTCCAAAACTTCAGCAGCACACGTGTACACTCACGTCATGAACTACAACTACAGACGCAGAACAACCAAACACCTAAACTGTAGTTTCAATACTGGGACGCTATGGAGATAATGCCGTTTTTTTTTATGTGAAAGAACACTACTAGTTTTTTTTTCACGTTGGAAGAGCACCTCATTATGGCACATCAACGCATTTATATTTACGGCAAATAAGGCAACTTGCAACTCATATAACGAGAGGAAAAGGTAATATTTGTTATACGCCATAGAGACGCGTTCTGGGCTGAGAACTAAGAACGGCAGTCGCAATTTTGGTGGTTGAAAATGCTCGCAAGAACTTGAGTCAGCTGAAATATAATTTGAATGGGTTCTGTATGACTTCTCTGGCACATATGCAACCTCTAGAAGTGTTTAGATTTTATACCTACAATTACCGTAGAAAGAATTTCGTTACGCAGAGAATAATATCGTCACATTACCACTTACTGCCCCTGGGGCTACCTGCAAGTACAAGAGTAAAATACAAAAATCTCAAACTTAAAGGCTGAGGATGAACACGACTGTATGACAAAAATCACTCCAAACTGGCTATTGGCCATAGCTGATGACCGTCACCTCGTTGCCAGCGAACATTTTACTTAGCCAACCCATTCCTATTATTAGTTGTTACTACAGCATTAAAGGTTTAACACTATTGTAAATTAATAAATTCATTATTTGCATTACTATGCAATGGGTTATTACTGTGTAAAAATAGTTTCATAAGTTTTTTTTATTACATAATGCCTTTAAATTTGTAATTCGACATTAAAGCAATTTTGATTTATACTACCCTTGCAGCCCCTATGTCGTCGGCGAGAACTGAAACGCTGTAAATTATTTACTTATTCGTAGTTTATTTATATAATTTGTTCATTATAATACCAAGCACATATATTTCTTCACATATCACATACATATATGACTTCTGAATTTAAAGTTTTAGTAGGTACATACGATTTCTACTTTTAATAATGTCGTAATATGTGATTATTTCCCTTGTTTAACTACATAACCTTAAATATTTTGCAAAAAATACAAAGATCACGATTCGAAAGTGATTTGAAATTGTGGTTCTTAGAATATTTAAAAATTTTAAAATTAGGATAATTAGAATTGGATTTTCGTGAAATCTGGAACTACTTACGAACAAGTAAGGTACATAAATATCAACTTTATAATGCCAGTATGTCACCTTCTTCTGTACTAAAACATATGAACAGTACATATGGCAATAATAAAACTATACAGACTATCCCGTAGGATGTGTATTTCTTAAAAATTTAAAATTTTCCAAATAAATTGTAGGTACTGTCCGAGTGATTTTATAAAGATCAGATCTATGGTGTACTTTAGGCAGACAAATGTAAGAAATTATTACATACTTCTTATATTCCTTAATAGGTGGGTTAATACCAAGCACATATATTTCTTCACATATCACATACATATATGACTTTTGAATTTAAAGTTTTAGTAGGTACATACGATTTCTACTTTTAATAATGTCGTAATATGCCATTATTTCCCAATTAGATAACCTTAAATATTTTCCAAAAAATACAAAGATCACGATTCGAAAGTGATTATAAATTGTGGTTATCTTAGAATATTTAAAATTTGGATAATTGTAATCGGATTTTCGTGAACTCTGAACCACTTACGAACAAGTAAGGTACATAAATATCAGCTGTATAATGCCAGTATGTCACCTTCTTCTGTACTAAAACATATGAAGAGTACAATGGGCAATAATAAAACTATACAGACTACCCCGTAGGATGTGTATTTCTTAAAAATTTAAAATTTTTCAAATAAATTGTACTGTCCGAGTGATTTTATAAAAATCAGATCTATGGTGTACTTGAGACAGACAAATGTAAGAAATTATTACATACTTCTTATATTCCTTAAGAGGCGGGTACCGGTAAAAGGCTTCTAGTGCGTAAATCAAGAAAAAATTTTGAAACAAATAGTAGCAATAATTTTAGTTTCAATACTATAGAACTAACTTAAGACTTCCAGAAACACTTGGAATCCTATAAATGGAATTTTCATGTATTACGTTAGAATCTTGAGATTTAGGTAAATCGTCAGGATCAACTTTTAAGCCAAATAATAATTCAGATGGAGCAGCAGTTCTTTGACGAACTTTTGATTTATTGTTTTGTGAAGTTTCCATGTTAAACCTACAACATTTATAATGACAATTTCAAATACTCTACATATTGACAACATACATTTCCGGTGAACCAGATCGACTGGAATTAGAACTAGTTGCTTCATTTGGATTACTAGAAATGCTAGTAATTAATTCTCGTGCAAAAACGGGGTGTTCTGTGTGTAAAACGTGATCTAATAACTGGCCTTTAACAGCATTTTCTTGCCTTAACTAGAAAACAGTTTGTTAGTAACACTTCAAGAAATAACAAATACATACCTCAGCTAACGTCGCATCACATTCTTTTAATTTAGCATCCCTCTGAGCTACAATGTGGTTTTGGTTAAAAATCATGCCAAACAGTTTCTTGATAAGGTATTTGGCTTCATTTACATCGAACATTGTATCCACAATTTGTTGAATGTCGTTCGACTCATTTGTATCTTGAGTTTCCTCAATTTCCATTACGTTATGTTGTGTTTCACTAATTGTTTCTTGTACGTAATTAATATTTTCTTTTATATCTTCTATAAGACTATCCAACTGTAAAGTATCCTGGTGCTTTTCTACCGCTTGCTTTCTACGTGCTTGTAACAATTCAAGTTCCCTCCCTAAAGTTTCACGTTTTTCTAGAAAATGTTCCATGCGAACCTCTTGTTCAACAATCCCTCTTTTACTAATAGCTATATTATTTATACATTTTTCAACTTTAAGCCATTTATGTTTTGCATTTTTTTGAGAAAACGCGTTGGACTTGATTCTGCCCGATGCTTTAACACTAAGTCGATTCAGTTGATTCTTCCTTAGTAGTGAGACTTCTTCTTGTTTACGTTTCAACACTTGATCCTTAATACGACGCTCTGCTTCCATTGTTTTTATCATATTAGCATTTTTTCTAGTTTCCTTTCTCAATTGCGCTATTTCACGTATCCTTCTCATTTCTGATTCTTTATGTCGCTGAGATTCTTCTTTCATTTTGTTTATTAATTTCACCTTAGCTCTTTTCATATCTGATAATTCATTCTTAAAACAATGTAATTGATTCTCCTTATCATTCTGGCTTCTTAATAATCGTGCGTGCTCTTTTTGTGCAGTTTGAAGCCGCTTTAGTTCTTTTTGCATATCTGATAATTTCTTTGTATATTCATCTTTAACTCTTTTCATTTTATCATCCTTGATCGAATTAATGGAATAAGATTGCAACACTTTATCCCTTTCTTCTTGTGTATTACGTATGCGTGTTTGTAATTGCATAAGTTTATCTTCATAGTGTTGCTTCATTGTTTGCATTCGTCGCTGTGACAGTTCTAGCTCATCAATTAATTTTTGTTTCATATCAATATCGGTTGTTAGAGTTAAGAGCTGATCATTCAAAGCAGAGTTAAAATCTTTATCTTCACTATCACTATCAATTTCTCCATCACTATTATCACTACTCTCAGAATCCATTTCCGATGTTGTCTTATTCTTTTGTAACAGTAACTTATCTCTCTGTAGATCTCTTTTAGCCTCCTCCAAAACTGAAGGAATTTCACCTAAAGAGATATCCATAATAACTGATGATGTGCGCATCGATGTCTCGTGTACTTTTGATACTTGTTTACGTAACGATTCACAAGTATAATTCGACTCCATTAATTTGGCTTGTAAGTCTTCAATTTCTTTTAGATATGTTTGGACCATATCTGCTACATGATTGTCACCACCAGAGCTAATCCAATTTCCTGTAGCTTTTTCGGCTAATAAATGCGTGTTTTTAGATGTGAGTGAATCAATTGTTTCTTGCATTGCTTTAACTCGAGTGCGTAAATTATTTAATTCATTCTGAAGCATTGTATTCTCATAAAACATATCATTAACAATCTCGTTGCCATCTGATCCAATCACACGTTTACCTTGCTGGTACTCAGTTAATTCTAATTGTAATTGTGTAATTTGTTGTCTTAAATGTGCGATAGTCCTAGAACTTTTATCTTGATTAATAGATACTTTATTTTTAATATTTCTAGCACGATTGGCGTATTTTAATGTATTTAACGTTTCCATGAAGTCTCTATCACTAGGGCTAACACATGCAATCATCACAGTTTTACTATTACCTCCTAAACTATCTTGAAGTAACCTAGTTAATTTAGAATCACGGTAAGGGACGTGTAATGCTTTTTTACTTTTATCTCCTAAAGCGGAAATAACATTCCCGAGTGCTAATAGACCACAGTTTATTGATATTCCTTCTTTTGCACGTTCACCAGTAGCACCTGTTCTTTTTAATCTTTCAGAACCAGCTAAATCAACAAAATGAAACTTAGCTGAAAGTGTTTCAAATTCATTACCGGCTCCTTCATCATCATGCACCAGCCGTTGTTGTTTTATATGTAACGTAAATATGGCATGAGAACGACTAGATTGTGTATTCATCTGTGTACTAGCAGTTGTACGTGATAAAGCACCCACTCGAAGACAGTGAAGTGCCTCTTCAACACATGCAACAGTTTTTAAACTAATACCTTTTATATTAATTCCACCTGATAAATCTTCGTGAATTTTATAAACTTTATCCTAGAAAAAAATTTAAATAATTAAAAATCTGTATAACAATATAAATTTGTAAACTGAATTAAAAGTTTGAATTAGATTGTAATAGACCCAATTTAATATTTTAAGGATTTTTTTAGTAATGCAATCAAATCTCGAGGGGTTTTCATATGAAATATTTATTTTTCAGAGTGACATTGATGAAATAATATAGAAACATGCTATATTATTGGCATTGACATTGACGGCTCATTATTATTCATAATCGCATACGAAATATATACAGGGTGAGTTTTTTTTCATTATTTGTATGGGGATCTCGGAAACCATAAGAGTTACACACTTACTTAAATGGGGAAAGATTTGCTTCATTAGAAGACTAATCCAGATATGCTGTCGTTGATTTAAGAAAATGCATGGCTTACTAGAATATTTGTAAAAAAGTCAAATTCTCCAAAATCGCTTCTGCGCTTTAATTCGTTTAGATAGATAAAAATAAGCATTTTGAATTTTTTTATGGAAGCCATAGTTGGCTATGACATATTTTAATAGTGCATTTTTTTCTGATTGAAATGATGTAAAGGTTGTATCACTTATTTTAATAAATAAAAGCACAATACACGTGTTTCTATTATTAGGTTTAACAAAAATCGTATCTTGTCATAGAAAATAAAAGAAATTTACAGTAAGTGTTCGAAATGTCCACCATTATTATCGAAAACACATGCGGCACCTTTTCAACACGGAGTTAACAGCATTCCTAATTTTACGCCCATCTAATCTGTTAAACGCATTAATAACAGCTTCCTGTAACTCCTACTGGGTTGCATATGATCGCACATATACGAGATCTTTTATTACTCCAAACACAAAAAACTCTAAAGGTGAAAGATCAGGGGAACGTGCAGCCCATTTCTGCCTATCCACGAGTTTGGAAAAATTTCATCTAAATATCTTTTACGTTGCGCCTGATAGTGGGGTGGGGCACCACCGTGTTGATACCACTGTATGCTTGCACCGATTTGTAAATTTCATTTATCTAGGATATTGTTAAAATATTCCCTAAGAAATTGCAAATATAGATTTCCTGTTCCATTAAAAATAAATGGCACAACAAGCTGCGAACCAATAACACCGCAGCATAAATTGAAGCCAAACTGAGGTCGTCTTTCTTGTAAACGGCGAGAATTTGTTTGGGCCCATAGATGTTCATTATGGCGATTGAACATACCATAATTTGTAAAATGTGTTTCATCGGTCCATTAGATCTGTATCGGAACGTTGTTATTTTCAAAGCCATATTTATGAACCAATTACAAAAATTTAATCTTCTTTCATCATCACCAGGGTGCAAAGTTTGTCCAACTGAATATTATAAGGATCGTATTTATGTTTTGCTAAAGTTCTCACTACGGTGCGTTGTGAGATTGCAGCGTCTTGTGCAAATTGCCATAGATGGATTTTGATTAACAACAGTTAGAACATTTATCTGCACGTTTTCATCAATATTACCTCAATTTCTGGGCTTCACAAAACTCCCAAACTCTTTTAAATTGTTAAATTCTTGAAGGTGTCTAAAGATGGTTGAGGGCGATCAAAATACAATAAAAAATAGCGTTCGGACGCTCGTTGACTGTTTTTGTTACAAATGATACAACATTCGATCAAATCAAGTTTCTCGAAATTTGCGTATACCATAACTAATTTTCTAAAGCAACCCGACACTGACAAAACACATAAGAATTACACTAACGAACTGTCAAAGATGAAGATAAACAACGCTTCAGTTGCTTTACTGTAGTGTTCCATGGCAAGATATGATTTTTGTTAAATCTAATAATAAAAAAACGTGTATTGTGCTTTTATTTATTAAAATAAGTGATACAACCCTTACATAATTACAATCAGAAAAATGCACTATTAAGATATGTGTCATAGCCAACTATGATTTCCATTAAAAAAAGTTCAACTTTGTTTCATAACTTTAAAATGCTAAGCAAAATTAGCTATGCATTTTCTTAAATCAACAAAAGCGTATCTGGATTAGTCTCCTAAAGAAGCAAATCTTTCCCCATTTAAGCACCGAGCTGGTAGCGTAGTGGTGACCCGACCTGCTTAGCATTCGGGAGGTAATGGGTTCGATTCCCGTTACCGTCTACCTTGTATGATGTTTTTTCAGGGGATTTTCCTCATACACATGTAGCGGCATGGTCACTGCGTATATGCACACCATGTACGGCTACTTAGGCGAATGCTGGGGTAGTATTTTCCCCCGCAGAACCCTACCTCCTATCCTGACCACACCCATCCTTAATCCCACCATGCATATATACATAATGTATGTATGCTGGGAATCCATGATTGTGGCTGAAGGAACTCGGAAAGTTCGAGCAGCCCGCCCTTCCCCTTGGGAAGGGAATAAAATACGTGGCCTTTTACATTTAAGCAAATGTGTAACTCTTATGGTTTCCGGGATCCCCATACAAATAATGAAAAAAAAAACTCACTGTGTATAAGCAATAAAAAAGCATAAGTACATAACTTTTCAAATTTATCTTTAATAAGACAAGTAAATTTTTCTGCGAGTTAATTTATAGGACAAATCCGTAATGACGTCAGATACAGCCCTCTATTATATTATACACTCATAAACTCAAAGTACCTACAATATAACAAAAATCTATATCGACAGAGTGACTAAAGACATTCTAAATGTACAGAAAAAATACAATACGAAAAAAATATTTCACTTTCACAACTAAAAGGAAAGTTATTGTAATTGGTCAAAATAATCGAAATTGAACTGAGACCGCAAATATTATATTGAGTTTCCTGAATAAAAAAGTGGTTTTTGAAAAATTTATGTGGGTACGTGTGTGCGTCCATGATAAATATTTCGGACGTGATATCTCAAAAACTTGATTGTGAGATTGCATTCAAATTTAATATACGTATTTAGGACATAAATGTCTAGATCCCAGAGATTTTTTGTTGATTTTCGAAGTAAGGTAATTTTTTTCGGACGCGATAACTCAAAAAAGCTGTTGTATCCAAATTTAACATACTTATTTAGGGCATACATGTCTAGATCCCAGTAATTTTTGGTGGTGGTCGATTTACGGGGTAAGGTGCAAGAGAGGTAAATGTGATTTTTTTAGACCGCAATAACCTAAAACTTGAAAAGTAACTGCATTCAAGTTTCACATGAATGTTTGACACCTAAATATCTAGATCCCACTGATTTTGGTGGTGGTGCTAGAGTAAGGAGCAAGGTTAAATTTTATTTCTTTTTTGGTCGCAATAACTCGAAAACTTGAAAAGCGGTTTCAATCAAATTTTATATTAGTGTGCGAGATCTAAAATCTAGATACCAGAGAAATTTGGCGAAGGTACGTGGAGGGGTTATAGAGTAATAATAATAACATTTACAAATAAAGTGTTACAGAGATATTACTTAAAAAGTATTGATAAATAAATAAATAATAACTAATGAATAACCTATACTGTGACATTAAATAACCGTACTGAAATATTTAACAAAACCTCTTTAAATTTCTTAGAAACCGCTTTGAATATAAACAAATAAAGATAAAGAGCACATTAGATAGCAGATTCAAACCTGAGAAAATATTATTTTAATTCAATCATCGTTTGTATTTGAGAAAATTCTTCCATGAATTTATGCATGCGTTATAATTTAAATGTTTCTTATCAAAGTGGAAAAGTTTTTAAAGCCGGCTGACTCAAATTTTTCCGAACTGTAATTATTTTTAATTTAATTTCACAAAAGACGGCTACACTTAGCGCTTGAGCTGGTTGGAATTTAATTGTCCGTTTAAATCTTGTGTATTAAAAAAGATAGGGTGTCCTATTTTAAACATAATGCCGGCTTAAGGCGTGTGCGACATGTGTAGCTGCACACGCAAGCATTTTAGAAAGGGCGAGAATTTGAGAAACATTTTTATTTTTCCCTCTGCTTTAAAGTGGTAGAATAGGGTAAAATGTGATCATTTCTTTATTTTTCCGGGGAGGGCCCCTGAAAGGAAGGTGCCAGCATTCAGTCTTGGTATACACCCAATTATCTTCTTGTTAGGCCGTCTGTTTAAACATCGGAGTTACTACCAACTGGTACAACCGGAAGTACTTATATAATTTATTTTTGTTTTTTTACTTAATTTTCCTTTCTTCTTCTACGTAAGCCGCTAAAATTTTTTAAACATCTTTTAACGTTTAAGAGTATTAAATAATTGTTTTTGGAGTTGGTTTGTCTTTCTAAGAATAAGGAAAATTTTAATTCGTTACATTTGTAACCATATGAACTATAGTTAAATATGAAAAGATAAGTAATAGAATATTTTATAAGAAGCAATCACGATCGTAATCTGAGTTAGTACTTATTTATTTATTGCTTTTGTAGATGAAATGACATTTATAATTCAATCTTTTGTTTGATATTGGGAGGAAGAACAAATCATATTGATTTTATATATTTGATTGACTTTCTTAACTATTTAAAAGGGCGGGTGTAGTACGAGTGTTCATTGTGTATCGGGAAGATTTGATGTTTTATTTGCAATTTGTTTTGGAATTCTTTTGAAAGTTGAATTTTACTTTTGCATTTATGGCTCTATTCATTAAATTTAAAAACGTTTTGTAACAAAGCTGCAGCTATTTACGTCATGAGTATATAGTAACTTGTGAAGACAATGAACCAACCACTTATCTAAAAACTAAGATAACACATTGTTGGTTTATTATTGTTCTAGAGGAGTTTGGAATTTCATTTTCGTTGTTTTTTCTCATTGTTAATTATATTTAAACAAAGTGTTTTTTTTTGTTGACTTACACCGCATTAAAGTGGATTTATTGGCAAAAGATGCTATTGTTACGTGCGGTCTACCAAGGTTGATCGCGTTGTTGGTGCGTCTTACCTTATGTACGCCGCATGAAATGTTAAAGTTGCATTTACAAAAGTAGTGAATATACAAAAATACAAAAGTACCGTGAAAATAGTTTGACTTTTTCGTTTTATGTCCGTGTATCTTCATAATTACGGATAGGTTAGAAACGTACCTACTCAAAATCTAATATGCTTTTGATGCGTTTGATTTTAATCGGAAGGCCCGTTAAAAAATCGATATACTTTTGGTATACTTTGCGCCATTCAGCATTTGTACTATTTTTTACTATTAATGGAGCCATTTTACCCCACCTAATTTAAAACTGTTCACCAATAGAAATGTCACTTTCCTTTTAGGAGTTTTATGCGCTTAATATACTACGTCATAACATTAAATCATATACTAAACCATATTATATATTACATTAATTCAATGTTTAGAATAGTACCTAATCTTAATAATCATAATAAAAATACTAATCTGAATATAAACATAACTAGGTAAATCTAAAACTAATCCCACCACTCCGCGTTTGCCGGTCCCAAGCCCGGATCAGAAAGGAGGAGGGGGGAGTAACAACCTCGTAAAAAACAGGGTTCCGCTGGTCCAGCTGATAGCACCCTGTAAGAGTCCCTACCTGTGGTACACGTGCTGTTGCCTTGCAGTGAGGTGTTGGGTTTGCTAAAGGCTATGGGAATAAAACACAAATATTCCTGGTCCTCCAGGTTGGGGGTTGTGTATGGACCTGCTCCTCATTACCTGTAAAAACGTAAAATTGCAACAAAAAACCAGACACACGCCTCGGAACAAGAACGGAACAAATACTAGACGATTCAAGCTACAGAAACGGTTATTATTGAAAATGGCAACGTGGAACGTACAGGGAATCAGCATAAAATGGACAGAAGTAATGAAGGAAAACACATAACAAACTATGAAACAATAGATGAGTGAATAATAAAGATCTATATGAATATTTTTGAAAGAAGTTTAGCAATCTTCGGAATATATGCCCCAAATGATGACGGAACAGTGGGGATAAAGGATGTTTTTTATGATAAAATGCGACAAATAACAGACGAGGTTGGGGAAAATAGAGAAGTGGCAACGTGGAACGTACAGGGAATCAGCATAAAATTGACGGAAGTAATGAAGGAAAACACATAACAAACTATGAAACAATAGATGAGTGAATAATAAAGATCTATATGAATATTTTTGAAAGAAGTTTAGCAATCTTCGGAATATATGCCCCAAATGATGACGGAACAGTGGGGATAAATGATATTTTTTATGATAAAATGCGACAAATAACAGACGAGGTTGGAGAAAATAGAGAAGTGATAATGCTGGGAGATTTCAACGGCCGAACAGGATCTCGCAAAAATGACATGGTCGTAGGAAACTTTGGTGAAGTACATATTAATGACAGTGGAGAAAGATTGGTGGACTTCTGCAGAAACAATGAACTTAAGATTACAAACGGATTTTTCCAACACAAAGAGATACATGGATACAACCAACAAGACAACTGAAATCTACTATATATTATATGATAGTAAAACAACAACCAGATTTTAATTTAATAGATGTCCAAGTACGACGTGGAGCAGAATGTGAGTCCGATCTCCACCTTCTGAGATCAAAAATGATTTTTACATACAAAAAGGAAAAAACAAGCTGCAATGATAAACCACTTCAACATGAACCGAAAATGGACACAATAGTAACTCCAAGATATAACACAGAAGGACTGAAAGAAGGTAGTATAAAATTTATGTACCAACAAAGGTTAGATCGACAATTGGAAATAAAAAAATACGGCACGAGGAATTGCACGAATATATAAAACATGCCGTACATCAAGCAGCCAAAGAAGCTTTAGGTATAGTCGATAAAAGAAACAAACACGAGACAACATGGTGGAATGGCGACATTGAAACGGAAATAAAACCTAAGAAGGAAGCATATCTGAAATAATCCGAAAACAGACGAAGAAAGACAGAAATATATCGAAATTAGAACAGTGTGAAGGATAGTGACAGAACAAAAAAGAAAACGGTGGGACGGAAGAAGAGCGTAGAAATGCAAAGAGCACAATTCCATCCAAAATTAGAATTAAAATAGGGCAACAAATATCACCAGGTTTCAATGTATCAAAAGGACTGAAACAATGATGCTGTATCTCGCCAACACTTTTCAAAATATACATAGAACTGCCATTAAAACAATGGACAAAAAGTGTAAAGGCATGGGATTTGAGGTTAATAATAGCATACTACAATTTGCAGACGATCAGGTTCTGATTGCCCAAGGCCAACAAGATCTAGAATACATGACACGTAAGATCAAAGAAGAATATAAAAAGTGGGGATTATCAATGAACCTATCAAAACCAAAATATCTATGTGTAGGAGGAAACGCCGTAGACTTGGAACTAGAAAATGGAGAAACTATTAAAGTGTGTGATAAATATAAGTACTTAGGCGTAGTAATAAACAATGAAGGCAATGATTCATTAGAAATAAAATAACGTGTAAGACAAGGACGAAGAGCGGTAAGAAGTCTAAACGGAATATGGAGGTATAAATATATCACGAGGAAACGGAAAATGAACATCTATAGCACAATAATAAAGAGCATAACACTATATGGGGCGGAATCTTGGAAGATAACAGAAGCAGATAGAAGAAAGATTACAGTAGAGGAAATGGATGCCCTTAGAAGATCGTGTAGAGTAAGCAGAAGTGATAGAATTCCAAATGAAAGAATTAAGGAAATGATGGGGATCAAGGAAATAATTATATATACTAAAGAAATCAACTCACCTGGCACGGACATGTACGCAAAATGACAGGGCGAAGAATGCCAATAACAGCAATGCAACGGATACAACTGAAAGGAGATAGACGGTACGACCCATAAAATCTTAGGGAGAAGGAATAAGGAAGGCAATTGGTAAAAAAAATCTCCAAAAAGATCAATGCCTAAATAGAAAATAGTGGAAGAAGAGCCTGGAAATCGGAAAGCGTCGATAGACGCTAAGAATATATATATGTATATATATATATATATATATATATATATATATTCCTCTTTTAGACATTTGCTTGAGAGGGTCTATAGAACCAAGAATATCATACCTCCTCTTGTCTTTCTGCTATTTCCAAAATTTAAGGGATATGGCAATGGCATTGATTAATGCGCAACCGTCAACTACTGCAGTAATGACTTCAAAATATACTTTAACTTCACATGAAAAAAAAAACGTATTCACCAACAACCTTTTTAATTCAGATTTCGTAACTTTATCGGCAATATTCATTGTTAAACTTGTAGTTGAACTGAATTTCCTCTTCCATCTTTTATAAACTAACCCCCGTTTACTGGTCAGCTATTTCAGTGATGACTCCCGGCTCTTCTTCCAAAATTTCTTCCTCTCGCACTTCATTATGTGATATAGAAGCTAGATGTCCCTTTCAGGTCAATTGGGCTGATTTCCGAATTGGTAATACTTAGTTCTACAGAAACATAATTCTTTTTCATTCTACGAATTTTAATTTGAACCGCTCTCTGTCGTTTTCATCCAAAAATTTAATGAAAAAATTTTCGACATAAGACAACATAGGAGTATTGAGATTAAATGTGTCGCTACTTTTTCCCCACGTTGGACTGATGATTTGTTGCCTTCTAATAGTGCTGCAACATCACACGACACAATACCAGATTTTCTGAACTTCAATATTTTGTTTTTAATGTACTATCTACATGAGTTTCTTTGTACTGCGATAGAATTTTCCTACAGGATTTCTTCATAATGCCACGTTGTCTGACATGCGATGATTGGACAACAAGCTAAATCAATGTCATATTTTTTGGCAAACAATTAATATGAGAGGATAAATTATCCCCTATAACGACTTTCTTAATAATATTAGTAATAATTTGTTTAAACCAATTCACGGAGGTATGTAATTCAAATCAACCAGATGCAGTATTTCCACAATGTGTAATAGATGGCCATTCTTGGGTTTATATACCATCAGGAGGTTGCAGCTCACTAGCTGCATTTCCACAAATCATCAGATAGATGCTGCTTTTTGACGAGTTGCCAATTCGTTCCGGATATTTCACTCCACGTTTAGATAACACCTTTTTTTGAGCGGGGTCGCCCGTTAAGTTCGTCTCTAAAACTGCAAAATGTCATGTGGTTCCACACCAGCGAGTCTTCGTTCTATATATTCTGCCATTTGGTTTGCATTGAGTGTTGCTTTATTTCTTTTTATGTTGGAAGTAAGGTCCTTATAATGACCTGAACTACGTTCGCCGGCATTTTAGTAACGTATTAGGGTGTTCCGTAAGTTGGTAGGATAATGCAATTGGATTACCAATAACATAGTTTTATACCTCTGCTGCAAAGTTATCCCCGTTTTACGGCAATGAAAATACAAAAATTACAATTGTAATGGATATCAAACATACAAATTTAATGAATATTAGGTACATAATCACTTATTTATTAAAATTACCTATTAAAGAATTTATTACATTATTACACAAAATTGTATCCTAAAAAACAACTTACAGAAACGCTTACGATAAGGTAGGCAATAGCACCAAAAAAGCCATGAATAACTTTAGTTAGGCAGGCAAATATATATCGCAAAAGTTTGTACAAAAGTAATTCAGATGTATTATTTTGCTGTTTGTTATTTTTTTGGTAATTGTTTTTGTATTGTAGCCAATCATTTTACCAGCCAATCTCATTCGCACGCGGGGTGAGTAAGCGGAAATCTGGAATTGGAATTTTTGGACCAAACTTGCCAGAAATGTTTAACTAGTCAAATGTAGCAATTGATTAAAATTTCAAAGAAATTAAACAAAAGATAAAGGCATTTTTTATTAATAATGTGTTGGACCACCCCTATTAGTTTCACACTCCCGCACCCTTCTTGGCATGGATTCCAACAGGTGGTCGATTTGTTCCTGAGGTATTGCATCCCAGGCAATCTGTAATTGATGCCGAATAGCTTCTAGTGCCTGTGCAGGATTGGCTAATTGCGTGAGTCTTCTACCCATCATGTCCCACACATGTTCGGTGGGCAAAAGGTCGGGACGTTAGCCTCTTCGAAGCGCTCCATAGAATGCCTTGCAATGTGAGGACGGGCATTATCCTGTTGGAAAATCGGGTCCTCCAGCTCCTGGAGGAATAGAAGGATATGGGGTTCTACCACTTCATCAAAATATCGGTGGACATGCATATTGCGTCGGATGAATACCAACTGAGATCTGCTTCCATAAATAATAGCACCCCATACCATAACCTCTACATTGTGGTGCACATGTCGCTCAACAGAAAACTGCACATTGCGACGTTCTCCACGTCTACGTCCGACCTTCATGCAACCATCGTGCATTCCCAAGCAGAATCGCGATTCGTTACTTGAAGACCACCCTATGCCATTCCACGTCCCAATCCAGTGGCAAGGGACACCACTCCAATCGTTGCTGTCCATAACGAGCCGTGAGCGGAAGCACAAGATGTGGTCCATAGGACTGCAAGCCAAAAGTTCTAATTCGACGGTAAACTGTACGAAGGGTTACAAGACGTCCTTCGCTTCCAAACCATTGATCGGCTATTGATCTTGTACTCGATAATCGGTCTCTTAATGCCATTAATCGGAGATGGCGGTGCTGGACCACATTTGTCTGTCTTGGCCGTCCATTTCCTCTTCTACGACGTTCTTGACCTTCTCTAGACCATGCTTGATAACACCGTACTATAGAGGATTGATTACTGTTAAGACGATTAGCAATTTCTCTGAATGAAAAACCACCTTCACGTAAGGCGACCTCTGTCGAATTCATTCAGTTGTGGATAATTTTTACGTTGCCGCACTCTAGGCATAATCGCAGCTTCAAAATGCAAACAAGAACACAAAAGCAAACGAATTGCAAAACAATACCGAAATCGACTTAATCTCTCAAGAAATACACCCGATAATTTCGATTGTTACAAGTAATTATTATTTTGAATGAAATTTTAATGAATTACTACATTACATCTTGGTGTTGCATTTTTTATGTCACAGAGTATAATTTGACATTGTGTGATGAATCCAAATTTACAACAAATGTAATCTTCGATAGACAACTTGCCTTTTCGATGCAAGAAAATACACACTTACTAAGAGCACGTTACAGTTTCAATGTGTTTGTGCCTAGTTATTAGTTAGTAGTAGTTCACTTACAGAATTAATCTGTACTTCTGTAACCAATGTACCTGAGTAGTAAACTTACCAAAAAAAGGATGTGGTATTCGAACTGCTAAGTACGATGTTACTTGGTATTCTTCGTATTTTGTTTTTTTTTGTGGACGTGAGCATATTTTATATGGCGATCGTTTTCCTGTTCATGCTAATTCTACTTTTCCTTATCTAGACCCTGACCGTGATAAACCTTCTACTTGTACCACTAAATTTTATTATTCGCTTCGCTCGGGCAGTCTCAAACGGATAAAAAATTCTACCTTGCGTATGTAGAGCCGTTAAAACTTTCGTCGGAGACATGTACGCTATAAAATCAGGGACTCCGTTTGGAAAAGGAACTTTGTTTTATCTAATGCGTCTAGGCACGTTGATGCCGAAGTTCATGAGCCCGTTTCTTATAAAAATAGTAGTGTCTTATTGAACGTATGAAGTTCAGGATTCTACGGAATTTATCACGATAAAGATCTGAAGCTAGAATTTTGTCTCTTCTGCTTTTGATTTCTACAAAACTTTAACTGTTGGTAACACCAGAAAACGCCCTTCCTTTCTGGGCGTTTCTCGACGTAGGAAACGCCACAAGCATTAACTTTCTGTGCCTTCTCTTTTTGGGTTTCGTTGGTCATTGTAGGGAAGCAATTACGGACAACGCTCCATCGTCCGTCGATCGTACACCTGGTTGCTTCGTTCCTCCTGCCTGTATTTTTTCTAATTTTCCTTAGAGGGATCTTTGGGAATTTACCCTTTTCATTTCACTTTCTTATTTGCCGTCTTTGATCTAAATCTACTCTAGCTTCCTGTTTCACTTGACTAAATGAATGATTCTATGACTGGGCCTAAGAGGAATGGGATGGGTTCGCCTCCTCCGTGCAAGCGTTGGTGACCACGGGATCCCGGGAATCAGAGTCAATGAGGCTATATTTTGCCGCAAATGAGAGTTCCTCTTTCTGTCCGACTATCTCTTAATAGCACCTATGACATTTCATCTGTGCTAGTTCATGGTGTCGTAGGGTTAAGTTGGGGTCTATAATGGGCTCCTTTTATACTTTTGCGGCAACGGGGTCAGAATTCTGGGCTTTCTTTTCCTGTCGGATTTATTCGGGTTTTTTTTTGTTTTCAGGTCGCCGGCCATTATGTTCGGCTGAAGTACTATCGCTTCACGGTGTTGCTTGAGTTGTTTGCTTTGGTGTCTGTATCTGCTAGTGTATACGTCCGTAAAAGAGGTGAGTTCCGCTCTTTGGTTTGGGGTTAGGTTAACTTAGGGGTATTGATATACTTATTTTTTATATTGGTTGGGCTTCAGGGTTTTTAGGGCTTTTTATTCTGAGCTTTATGCTCGAATTTCTTGCTTCATTTTATCTTTTTTCTTTCCTCTGGTTTGCTCTACCGAGGTCTCAATTTATTTGAGGGAGGGTTGTTATACTTCGTTTTAATTATTAAGTGTAATAGTACACATATTCGTATTTGTTTCCAAAGTGTAGTATAGTCAAATTACTTTATATATTTTGAAAGTTTATAAAAGTTGCAACTTATTTCTCTCGTGGGATTTCTGAAATGATTTGGACAGACGCGTTTCGAACTGTCAAAAGAATTTGATTTTCTGCGGTGTATTGGGGTTAAAATGGATGCTCGTGAATGAAGAAAGAAGATTTGAATTTTCTAGTTTTATAACTGTTCCCCCGAACTTGTACCAGTCTCTAAACTCTATTCGATCACTATGTCTTCTGGGAAATTTCCTTCATTATGGAAGTTAGCAAATGTTTTAACATATACCAAAAAAAGCGATAAGACCTATCTCTCGAACTACCGACCAATGCCTTCACTTCCATTTTGTCTAACATCATGGAAAAGCCATCAATCACAACTGATCTCGTTCCTTAAAACTAACAAACTCCTTAGGGACCACCAATATGGGTTTAGGCAGAGTCGTTCAACGGGTGATCTTCTTTCATATGTGGTCCAAGTTTGGAACAATACATTAGAACAATCCGGTGAAACAGTTGTAGTCGCTTTAGATATCTCAAATGCATTTGATCAAGTTTGGTATAAGTGTTTACTGGCCAAACTCACCTCGTTTGGTTAAATGATACTTCATCAACTGGGATACTAGTTTCCTTGATAAAAGACGAATACATGTCGTAGTTGATGACTTCTTTTTAAATGAAGTTGGCATTCACCCGGGCGTGCCACAGGAATCAGTTATAGCGCCTACACCTTTTCTGCTATACATAAATGATCTTATTTCTTCAACAACTAACCCTATCCATTGCTTTACTGACGACAGCACTCTTCGTTGTAGTTCATCTCAGTCTACTCATAATGGTTATCCACCTTCTATCTCATACCAAGACATTAAAGCTGAAACTTAGTATTACAATGGCTATTACCCTGATCAATTACATTCTTTAATACCATCTCTGGCCACCTTTGCTAGGAATACTCGGTTCGCTCATTCTCATCATCAGTAATCAAGTACAAATCTCCACTTGTCGTACCAAACGGGTGCAATCCAAATTCTTCATCACGACTTCCAAACGCTGGAATAATCTCCCTAGTTCCTGTTTTCCTCTCGCTGATATGAAAAAATTTAAGGTAGCCGTTCATAGGCATCTCTTGGAAATTCAATATCCCGCTATCCATCTTCCTAAGTGTTCTTGAGTGCTTTAACACGGTAAGCCAAACTTAGCCTGTTCAGGTCCACAATTATTAAATAAAAAAATACTGTATCATTCACTGTGAGATTTGATCTTTACGTTCTTATTAATACGTTTTACGGGTACATATTTCGTTCTCGACTAGCTAGTCACCAGTAAAAACTATATAGAATAACTGGGGATTAACTATAATTTGTAAAGTGGTTTGGAAAACCAATATCATTAGATTCATTTAATTCGTTACGATAACTGTGATTTCTACAGTCTCTTATTTGTATATCAATAAGCAATTCATACTAAGGTACTATTAAGGCCCAGTCCCTAAAAAGGCCCATTTAATCCTTCACAGAATTTATAGAAGCTATTACTAAATTGTCTGCACTGTTATGAGAAGAATCAAACCTGAAGCATAGGCCACCACCAATAACTCCGCTAAGACCAAGCGTTAACTCTCACGGAGCGATTCAGTTTAATTCGAGTCGCCGTCGTGACATCATCTAAAAACGCGCGTCTTTCAAATTATGCTGCTAGTGTGCTAATAATTACTAAAATATGTAAGTATATTTATGTAAGGTGAACTGAAGATATACAGATTTATGAGGCATAGACAGATTTTGCCAAAGATTATTAATAAATAAAAAAATCATCACATAACCTAAAAAATTCATCACATAACCTAAAAAACGTTGACTAACTCGAGGGTTCCTAATAAGGCCCACCAAAAAGTTCCGATAAAGGCCCGGGTGGGCTTTGTTAGAAACATCAATTTTATACCTTACAGGTACATTTGTTTTGTTTCAGACAAGTTAAAGATGCCAAGAAAAAGGGCTCAGTGGCCAGATGAGCAATTACGGCAAGCAATGGATGCTGTCAGGACAGTGAGTACAACGTTTAGAATTCCAAGAAGAACGTTGCGAAATGACCTTGCAACCGGCCAGTACACGAAACGGATTGGGCGTCCTTGTATTTTAACACATGAACAGGAAAACGATCTGCAAAATAGAATCTTAAGATTAGCAGAAGTAGGTATGGCAATAACTTACAAATGCCTTAGCCGATCTGTATATACATACGTACACACAATGCAGATTGTCCACAACAAACAAATGGGTTAAACTCTATTTGAAACGTCACTCAAATGTTACGAGGTGAAAATCCCAACATATGAATGCAGCTAGAGCAGCAAAACTCAACAGATATATTGTAACTGATTACTTTAATAAATTGAAAATTGTTATGACTGAAACGGGAGTTACTGATAAGCCATGGTCTATATTTAATATTGATGAATAGGGTTGTCAACTCAATCTTCATAAACAACAGACTGTTTTCGCAAAAAAAAAGGTGCCAAACGAGTTCATATGCTAATGCTAATGCCCTAGGGCAAGCAATTCCACCTATGATTTTGATGAAAGGAGTTAGACAAAAGTCAGAATGATCTTTGAATTTGCCACCTGGTTCAGTTATTCATATGACCCCTAAAGCGAGTATAATAACTGAAGTGTTTGTGAAATGGATAGAACACTTTTCAAAATATAAACCATCTGGCAAAGTTCTACTTATTTTTGATGGAGCATCATCACATCTAGATTATACAATCGTCGAGGCTGCAGAGGAAGGTACTATATTATTTTGCTTACCTAACAATACCACCCACGAGCTGCAACCTACGGATAAAGCAGTTTTTAAGCCATTTGAGTTTTATTGGGATGATGAGGTTTTGAATTTTTGGACAAATAAACCGAACTATACGATTAACCAAACAACCTTTGGATTACTATTTGCTATAGTTTGTCCTAAACCAGCTACTCCAACCAACATAATAGCTGGGTTTCGAGCAACGGATATATATCCATATGACTCTAATATAATACCTGATGAGACTTTAGCACCGTCCGAGCTGACAGTAAGAAGGTTAGTTACCTCGGAAAATAAAGGAAATTCTGAAAATAAAAAAGATGCACCTAATTCCACTGCTATTTCGGTAGAAAAATCCATAACAAATTAACGTCGTCCTCTTAATACAAAGAACACAAATTCTAACGTCGTACTTGATCAATCTGGGCCAAGCAACATAAACAAACATCAAATATCGTTTTCTTCTTCAGAAGACAGCAGCTACTATTCAGTCCAGAATACGTCTTCTGAAGGCGAAGAGATATTTTCACGTGAAAGTAATAACAAACCAGAACCTAAAAAAGGGAGTTTTAAGGATATTCTACCAACGCCGGGTATAGGAGAAAAAAAATTACTTAATCCTTAAATTATAGAGCTCAGAAAGTAACGAAAGCACTATTTAAAGAAAAGATCAAACAAAAAGAAGCCACAACGGATAGTCACAAAAAAGTTGTTGCAAAAAACCAAAAAAGTTGTCGAAAGATGGTATTGTCACTTATGCCAAGAGGATAAAGTAATGGAGATGAGACTATGCAAAATGTGTCTGAGATATGTTCATGAGGAATGCGTGGGCCTAACAAAAGCAGACCAGGAACCAAGTTTCTTATGTCCTTCCTGCTCTTAAATCGTTTAGATTGTTGTATTTCGTTATTTTGTAGTTAATGAAATTTTTAAACAGTGATATATCAGAAAATAATTTTAAGTTTTATTAAATGTTTTCTTTTTGCAAATTGCCTTTTTTTTTAATTTATTACGGCGTTTTATTTAGTTTATTTTGGCTTATAAATCTTCTGTAAGGAATTTGACTAAAATTTTATAATGGGCCTTATTAGGGACAGTGCTCCGAAATAATAACAATTTTTCACTTTTTTAAATAGATCTTTTTTTGGAAAATTTGATTAAAATACTTATTTTTTTGTAGTGTAATAAAAGCTTAAATATTCACATGAGTATGTACTTGCATAACCAATAAGTACGAAATGCAACTCCATGTGTTTATTTTGAGTTGATAAAATTAAGTGTGCCTTAATAGGCGCACGTACCTTACCTTTTTTTGTGTAACGATTTGTTCAGGATCATCGTGGAGGTATATTAACCTGCATATTGATAATGCGGTTCCTGACCATTTGATACTTCAGAGAAGCCGATGTTCTTTCGGTCCATGCTTCTCATATCTACGGAATCCACTAATATTGCTTTATTTAAATACAATTAAGAGCCACATTGTAAAGAGATCAAGTACCTCATAAAGTTCCTTAAAACTACGTTTACTTTTGTTTACTTCCAAATGTAATGTGATTCTATTTTTGTTAAGGTTTACTTAAAATTGAATAATACAAACAAAGGGGTTTTTATAACTGCTGTGACATAAAAAACTGATCAGTCTTAACAAGACGAGTTTTTGTGTTTGCCTTTTAAATAAGACATGTCTATGACAGATGAATTAGCGCAGCTAATTATGTTTGCTCATATTTGAAAGGTGTGTAGCCTACCTTTTTACTAGTTGAAATGGGATACTTTTTTTTGTATTTCGCAAATTTCTTTTCGGCAATTTTTTTTATTTAACTTTAGCTTAAAAAAAGGAGCCATGGATGCACTAACTCAGATTATTAATTTGCTACTGCAGCAACTGATTTTTTCTTCTGTTTGCACTTACACACTATACTGTACATTTGTATAAATATTTATTTACGTTGTTTAACTAAATAATATAGGATAGTAATATAAGAATGTGTGTAAAGGTGAAATATTTAATAAAAGATTCTTTTATGAGTTTTTTGTTTTTTTTTTGTTTTGATAATAAATAAAACTATTTGCTTGAGCAGCAGTTTTACTTTAATATTGTGTATTTTACTTGTTTATTGTTTTTACTTACATTTCATTTCCCCTTTTCGTAGCTTAGGGGCTGCCTTATCTCAAACTACATGGCACCATAAGTACTGTATGGTCAGTGGTCACACTACCCACGCATCCAGTGTACTGTATTAGTGATCCTCAAAGAGCAGACTACCTATACTTCATTTTTGAACTAGGAGGAACGTTTCAAATAATTCCCGCAAAAAAGGTTTACTTTCAATTGGCTCACATGCCACCTTGTTTACACTAGGGAAATTTCTAAATTGACAATTTTAACTGTCAGTTGCACTTGTGTTGTTCAACTAAACAACTAAATTTGGTATTTTCTTATCAATCAGGTACCTATTTTTTTAAATATGGACTCGACGCCAGGCACAAGCAAGGTGAATGTATCTCGCCAGAATTTGGGTCATTTATCGGTGTACTCGTCAAATGAAAATAACCTAAATTATCTTGTTTAAAAAATACATTTTAGGAGTAGAACAATGTACTGTTAACCGCACAATGAAAGAATATAGATACACTGGAGCTGCTACCCATTCTACAAGTTTTGCAGAACGGCCACATGTAGCAATGTACGATGAGACAATTAAGAAATGTGTTCGACAAATAATACACAACTTCTTTCACATCAATGAACTTCCAAAATTGGAAATTTTAAAAGAAGTACGAAGTCGTCCTGATGATTTACCACAGATATGTCGTTCTTCATTGTATAAATTAATGAAACAGATCAATTTTAAGTAAGCATTCATTTTTTAATCACGGATAAACAAACGTATAAAATAACTCTGTATACTGGCACTTGAATTATTTACAGGTATCTGAAACGCAATCGAAAAAGTATTTTAATTGAACGTGATGACATCGTAAGATGGAGACGAAGATATCTAAAAACCATTAAACAATATCGAAATGAAGGTCGAATTATTTATTACCTTGGTGAAACTTGGATTAACGAAGGTCACACAAAACAAAAAGTTTGCGCCGACAATTATATACTTAGACGAAGAGAAGCATTTGTAGAGGGGATGTCTTCTGGCCTTACAGAATCCTTCAGGTAAAGGAAAAGGTCTCATCGTTTTACATGTTGGATCTGAAAGGGGTTTTGTAAACGATGGGTTACTCCTTTTTTAAGGCAAAAAAACATCAGATTATCATCAAGAAATCAACGCTGCAATATTTGAAGAATGGTTTTCTGCATTATTAAATAAAGTTCCCAGTAATGCAGTAATTGTTATGGAAAATGCTCCATACCATAATCGTAAATCAGAGAGAATTCCCACATTTTCATCACGAACAAATAAAATGCAAGAATGGTTATAATCGGTCAGAACTTTGACATTTAATTAATTTGCATAAAGATAAATATAATATATACGTAACTCATGAAATGGCAAAAAGAGATAATAAAATTGTGCTATCTCCTTACCATTGTGAGCTGAATCCAATTGAACTTATATGGGCGAAAATAAAAAATAAAGTGACATCTAAACATAAAAGTTTTAAAATACGAGATGTTAAACAACTTTTTCTACAACCAGTTGAAAGTGTTACTTCTGCGTATTGGCAAAAGTGTGTTGACCATGTGATAAAAGAAGAAAAAATGTGCAGATTAGATGCAATAATGGATAATGTAATAGAAACATTAATAATTTAGTGGAGTTGATCGGCCTATTTCCACAGTTTACGCTTTTTGAGCGCGACGTTTCGGAATCAGACTCTGCTTTCATCATCAGGCTTAGTCCTGAGAAGGACTGTTTTCGCACTGGAGTCGAATTCATATGTTATATATAATTTTTTTTTCTTAACAATATGCTCAAAACAAGAGGACCTGAACAAAGAAAAAGAAAATATCGCTAGATCACTCAAAGAAAATGGCTACCCCGATCTAACACCTAACCTAAAAAAGGAAAGGGTAACCGAAAAAGAAGAACCTAAATATACAGCGATAATACCATATATACAAGGTACCTCAGACAAAATACGAAGGATAGGCAGCAAATACAAGATACGCACTGCCTTCAAATCGACCAGAACGCTCAGGGGAATACTAAGCAAAACCAAACCATACGTGATATAACCTACCATGCGAATACGGCAGAGCATGCATAGGAGAGAGAATACTGCATACCACTCAAAGTGAAAACGCCGGAACATAAGAGCAACGTCCGCAAGGGCGAAACAGAAAGATCAAGAATCGCCGAACATGTCTGGAACATACAGATAGTGGCAAAGGACGAGAACACAACTCGTCGAAAACTCAAAGAAGCCACATACATCGCACTAGCAGAAAATCCAATAAGCCAAGCTAGTGTAGAAATAACACCCATATGGATTTCAATAATACGCGAAGGGCTTAAGCGCAATACACCTGCGCAACCACGAAAAAGTTTATATATATATATATATATATATATATATATATATTATTATATATTATATATATTATTTTTCACAATTTACAGAAGACATGAACACTAAAGTAACTTTCAATAAAATTGATTTTTTTTTATTTTTTATAAAAAATTTTAAAACTAATGTCAATTTTAGTTTATTATATAGGTACCTCAACTCCATCCTTTTCTTTAATTACACGTAATCGACAAAGTGTTATTTAAATAAATTGTATAACAAATTCCTATTATTTTCGAATTAGCTCATTACCCAATGTTAAATTTAAAGAAATATAGGTAATATAATTAGGTGTAGAAAATTGCTAAATAACTTTTCCTTTAATTATACCTAAATATATCGCGTAATTACAAATTGATTATTGTTATTCCTCAAATATTCTAATAAAATCTATACAATTACGGGATTGCTATCAGTCTACTAGCATTTTGCAAACGATACTCATCGATCAAACACCAGTTGTGAATTTTTGATTGTGTCTAAAAATGCCTAAAGCAAGAAAAAGTGTGAGCGTTCCAAGAAGAAGTAGGAGTGTGATATTAAAAAGGGTGAGAGAAACGTAAGTATCTATATACAATCTTATTTTATTGAAATATTCCCTTTGTTATAATTTATTAAAATGTCCTGTAATTATCATAAATAAAAAAATTATGTACGATTCACTATTAGCAAATCCATGCAAGTGGCCCCAAAATTGTGTTTTGTTAGTTTTCAAATGACAGAACATGTAAAAAAAATTATAAGGTAGATTTTTTTTTATTGATAAATTCCTTTATAGGAAATTGGGTAAGATTTCAACAGAAGCTTGCATCCACCCTTGTTCGGAAGACGAACCTTGTAGCATCAGCTTCCATCATAATGACGACGAAGACTTTTTGGTGTCCGATACTGATGATTGTCAAGAAATGGTGACACACGCAGATACTGAACCCGAAGACCAATTTGAAGTTTCTTTTGATGAAGACAGTTCAGATGCTTCATTATTGTTGGAAAACATTACAGAATAAGATGCCACTCCGAAAAACAATTTATCAGGCCGCAGGATCATAGATGTAAAATATTTCTTAAACGTGTTGAAATCACTAAACCACGTTGGCTTTGGTTGTTCTTTTTATGATATAGATGTCATATCAGAAAAGATAGAAGGATTAGAAAGTACGCTTACATTTAAATGTAATATGTGCGGAAAGGCAGATGTGGTAAAGACTGGTGGCACTGATGCTTCTTTGGTTATTATTATTCACTGCATGCGGATTCCTTATAAACGAGGAAAACCCATTTTCAGCATGTTCGCCTGACAGTAGAAGAAGTAGTGGTGGAAATAAAAAGCTCTTTAAAAAGCGGCGGCATTGATCCTGTCAAGGCATGTATGGTAAATTTAATTAATTATGGTGCTGTAGATTCTGAAAACAACAAAATTAAATTAAAGAGGAACCATAATTATTATTATCAGGTGCAAGGAATTTTACATATTACCAAACGAGTCAAATGCTACTTTATTGTCTACACTGCAACAGGAATCCATGTTGAAGAAATTGTAGTAACAATTAATGTTTTGAACATTAAATGAAACAATATGTTTTTATAGGGATGATACATTTTGGGAGGATCATATGGTAAAAAAATTAGAAGAATTTTACTATAAGTGTTTATTACCGAAATTAGTGGATCCACGCAGATGTCGTAATTTAAATCTTCGAACTGTACATATGACCAATTAAATTTTAAATTGTTCTGTTTGTTCACCTCTATAATTTGTTTACAATAGTTTAGAAAACTTTGTTTTTTTCTTTGATGCAAAATAAATAAATAGAATAATTAATTGTTTTATTTTAATTTTTACTGATACGAATACATTATAATTTAATAAGGTGCATACAGAAAGTACATATCATTTTCGTTATTTTAATTAGATAATAGTTTGAAGGATTCAAAGTTAATCTGATTACGTTTGTGTTTCAATAGAAATAGGTACTTGCTAAGGAATACCTGAAGATCTTTGTCCCCCGGGTCGTTTAATGCTGCTATATGTTCTAATGGAATTTCTACCTTATTGACATCAGAACATTTATCGTTTTCATAATGTTTTAAATAATAAATTATAAATCTACAATTTTTTCAAAATTTTAACAGTTCGTAGTTTGAAAAACCTATGTCTGAATATATGGCTTTTGTTAAAAATATTATCAGTTATAAAAATATTCTAATTTAATTACAACTGGAAAAAAAATTCAATAAAAAATTATAGAAATTTAAATTAAAAAAAAACCCTATATTCAAACATTTAGGAAGGTTTCGGGACTGTTTTGACGTCTTACTCGTTTCTCTAAAGTTTCAGATAACTTCATAACAATATATAAAGTTAGAACGTTTTTAACATTGCTCTTATGAGGGTTTGATGTGTTGCCTAACTATCTATTGAGACCCCCCTTTTAAGACTGAAACTGTACGTAGTGTTTTTGTTCACTGTAAAGCACTTGTTTCTTATTCTTATTTTTACTAAGTTTGTAATTTATAGTAAACTGTAAATTCAAAAATTAAATTTGTAAGTTTTGTAAATTTTTTATTTGAAAATAAAATTGAAACATTCAAAGCTGTATATGGTTTACAAAAACTGCACTTACGTAAAGTATTTTTATCAAAAAATCACTAATTCGAAATAGAGCTTACAGATATAATAAAATCGCTGTAGTGCTTAGTATAAGCTGACCTATCTGTGAACAATGTTTACCTATTCTTAAAAATTGAAAATTAGTGCCACACAGTTTTGGTTACTAAATTTAGTGATATTTTATATTGTAAATCAGTCTTCCGAGTTTACTCCTCCTAGTTAAAAAATGAACTATAGACGATATCATTAATTCTATCTGTAGCGTATACCGGGTTATGTTCAAGTAACATTTTGAACACGTTACAACGTTATACGCTGCCCTTGTCAATTTTTACAAACAAGTGAAAAAGACAACCTCTATTATATCTTATTTTACATTTCGAATATTTTTAAAATCACTCATTTAGTAGTTAGATTTATCTATTCCTTTTTCAAAAGTCTGTTAAAAATTTAAATTAGGTTACTTTGCTAGAGTTCCAGCTTATTATTTTTTTTTGTTTATTTTCAAAATATGTTAGTACTTATCTTTTCATTAGTGGAAAACATTCACCAAGTATGTTTTTTTTTGTAATTGACTATTCAGAAAAGGCACAGAAAAAAATAATTAAAATTCAGTCTTAGATAAAGCAATCAAATATGTCACTTTGCGTGTTAACACGGTGTTAGAAAGAACTATATCTATTGGTACATATTGGTAAACCCTTAATCCTAAATCGGAAGAGAATTTTTACGTGCGGAACAATTTTATCATTTTAGAGCTACTCTAATTAAAAACCCTCGAGATTGATTCGTTGATTTTTTACAAATGTATTAAACAGATAAAAGGTAGGAGATAGAAGTGTGAAAAATAGAAGTTAATTAGGAATGAAGGACTCCATTGAACCATTAGGAATAAACCTACTCATGGAGAACCAATTAATTCAAGTTACAGTTAAATGAAAATAATTTAACACATTAACAATGAAAACATTACTGAACCGTAACATCAATTATGAATGAAAAAGCAGGTTGTTGCTCTCATTGTGCTATTGAGTGATAAATTTTAACAGGAAATTAATTACTAGCAGGTAAAAAAAAATAAATAAAATAAAACTTACTTTGTTATAAATGGGATTAAAGAGGTCAATAACTTCCTCATTATACAATTCCATAAATTGAGCCATTACTTTAAATTCAGGCACAAAGGTGCCGTTTGTTTGTGCAGCTTGGATACGTGTACTGATACCATGAAAAAGGTGTTCTATTGCTCTTGGTATAATGCCCACTTGCTCTGATGGTAGTTCAACATCAAACCCGGAACCCATGGTATATGTTTTACCTGACCCCGTTTGTCCATAAGCCAATACTGTTGCATTGTACCTAATACATTATTTAGGATCACGCTTTATATTTAAACCAAATTAGCATCTTAATGTTCACTAATTTAAATTGTGTACTGAATATTTTATTTATTTTGAATTTTATGGTTTTCAAAAAAGGTTACATATTTGCATAAATCTAAACGCAGAATAAAACAGAATAATAAAGGCGTGTATTAATGTGAGAAAAATATGATAATATCCAACTAGTATTAAAGCGTATGCAAAAATAATTTGAATACAAGTTCTTGAGGAACTGTTAATTAAATGTTTTAAAACGAGTAAGTAAAACGCAATTCGTCTGTATTACAAAGTTATATAAACTTAAGCCCTGTATGTCCAGAACCACCTATATATTTACAAAATCCATGTCTGCATGAGGTATTTTAAGGTAGTCAGGGGGCATGATTTAATATCTGTTAATTTTGATTCTAGATATCTGAAAATCTCCAAAATTAACCAAATACATTTTTCGTTATAGTAATGTTAAAAAAGTGCAAGAATTAACGGTATTACATGTGAGTTAATCTGTACCCGTCTTCTAGCATATTTTAACCTTTGAAGAACAGTTTTCTTATTTGAATAGTTTATCCGACATTATTTTTTGGTCGCGTTTTGTCGTCAGTGGTTAAATCGAACAATCGCCAAAATCGAAACTGACTTAGGAACCAGGTGCTAAAAAGGCGATGTAATTATACTTCTACTTAGACATATATTAACAAGTTATATTACAGATTTTATTGTTGTGGGCTCTGCGCAATAGTTTTTGCGCAGCAGTCGTAGTCATATTTTATGTGTCACATGCAATGTGTGGTTTATTCGTTTTCGATTTCATAATGTGTTATTGAATCTTTAAATTTTAGCAGTACCTTATTGTGCATCTTTAATGTGAACTTTACCCAAGAAGTTTATTTGCAAGACGATTTTGATTTTTTTCCCATATGCCGAAATTACAAACGTATAATATTTTTAAGTATCCCGACATTGGTTGACAACTTATAATTTTTATGAATATAATGCTTATGATTGGGAAGTGTTAAACCTATAGTTATGCCTAAGACTCGAAGGCGAGAAGTGGTACCGTGATTGCCTGAGGAGCAAGCGATAGTTTATAAATTTGGGTTGAAAGATTTGCAGATTAGGGGTTCAGGAAATCAACGAAAAGGTAGTATGATCTATAATTAGAACATCATAGCGAATGCGCTTGATGTTTACAGTTACACTGCATAAACAGGGTGGATACTCTATTTGGAATAAATTGTGTAACTCAAAGGGGTGAAGTCCGGGAGAAAAATTATGATAGGCATTCTTTATAATTGTTTCCAGCCAGCCCTTAATCTGGGGGTTACAGTTTCTCCATATATCCAGCCCCGGGGGTGAAGCCACCCCTAACTTTTTTTTCAAATGTAAGGGTGGGTCAAGTGGTACACCGTGTAAAAGCTTGTATTAAAAGGAATACAACACAGTATTCATTTTCTCGGGCATTTGAAAAATAAAGTGAAAAAAAATAATGGAATAACTTTCTCTGGCTCAATTGTATTTAATTTCGAAAATGATTGAAATGTAGGTAAGTAAACATGTACCGTAGTGATAACATGTATTTGTTATTGCAACACGCCTGATCTTATCGTTGAAGGAAAAAATCTTTATCTTCTGTGTATTTTACACTCACTAAATGCTTTTTAATTTCGACAATGCTTGACTGGTCGGTAGATAAAAATGTGTCGCTTTGATAACGTGCATTTATTATCTCAGCAAGCCAGGTCTTATCGTTGATGAAAAACGCTCTTAATCTTCTGTGTTTTAGTGTCGATTTTAGTTACCTGCTTGATTTGTTAGCGTCCATATTAGTAAATTACAATATTGTCTGTTCCTTGTATTTTTCTTCGCTTGTTTATTTAAGTAAACAATTCCTCTAGTGTAGTTTTCAAATATTCACATCGTAGTAAATTATTTAACATGGCTTATTTAACGGAAGCCCTTCGCATCGGATATGGTGACCGTCGCACTCAAGCTGAGGTAGCTGCATTATTTCATCATCCCGATTTACCGCGGCTTTCTCATGGCACAATTAGCAAAATAGAAAGGCGCTAGAGAGAATTGGGTCATGTCAGGAATCTGCCAAGACAAAGAGGAGAGGCAGTTGACGAAAATACAAAGCTGAACGTTTTGTTGGCTATTCAAGAAAACCCCATCACTGAAAAGATGCACCCTTACAAGATGCAAATGCTACAAGAATTGACTGATGAAGATCCAGACCGACGAATTGAGTTTTGTGAACGAATGATGGACTTCATACAGTTGGAATTGGTTCTCTTTTCGGACGAATATACCTTCTCTTTGCATGGTGAAGTGAATCATCACAATCGTCGTTATTGGTCTGACCACAACCTCCATTGAATGCGGGAAACTCACACGCAACATCCACAAAAATTAAACGTATGGGCTGGGATTATTGGAGATCGAGTAGTAGGGCAATTTTTTTTTAATGGTAATCTTGGTGAGCAGTTATATCTTTCTATGCTCACGGTGACCTGCTCCAAAATTTAAGGGGTCTATTTTCAAATAACAATCCAAATACACTATGCATTGCCAGTACGGAACTATTTAAATAAAATTTTTCCAAATAGATGGATTGGTCGAAGAGGTGCACTTGAATGGCCACCACGATCCCCGGATCTTAATCTCTATGACTTTTTTATGGGGATATTTGAAGAATAAGATTTACGTTACATTACCGACCGACTTCAGGATCTGAGGGACAGAATTACCGCAGAAATCAGAAATATTCCACAAGACATGTTTCAAAACATCAGAAATGATTTTTATCACCGATTGGGTCCTTGTTAAGAAACAAATGGACACCATTTTGAACATCTTTAAAGTGAGTGTACCCCATAAGAAAAGATTTTTTTGCAGAGAAGTCGTTAAATCGTAGTTTAGTTTAAGAAAGTTGTCAAATGAAACGTCCTCTTCTAAGAGAGTGCGTTTATTTGTTTATTGTTTTTGATTTTGATTCTTTGTTCAACAAAACAACGTTTAAAATTTTGAGAAAACAAATACTGCGTTGTATTCCTCTTAATACAAGCTGTCACACGGTGTATCACTTGACCTACCCTTACATTTGAAAAAAAAAGTTAGGGGTGGCTTCACCCCCGGGGGTGGATATATGGAGAAACTGTAACCCCCAGATTGAGGGCTGGAAACAATTATAAAGAATGCCAATCATGATTTCTCCCGGACTTCACCTCTTTGAGTTACAGAATTTATTCCACTTAGAGTATCCACTCTGTATATGAATATACATAGATGACCGACTTTCTTAACGGGGTCTAGTAAAGGGAGAATTAAAGAGCGCAACTTGGAGGAGCTAAAACCGTTGCGGTAGCCATACAATAAATAAAAATCGCTCACCACGCTACGATGTTTAAGCAAAGGCAGATTATTTGTGTACACCCAGTTACGATTATTGATGAGGGATGATGGCAAGAACGGGCGGCATAGTAGGGGGGTTTGAGCCCCAGATATGCAGAACCTAGTTGAGGTTCGGCCTGGCTTGTGAGATATAATGAGAATATAAGATGATCGGTTAAAACTGTTTTCCGGTTCAAAGAGACATCTCAGTGTGATCCCGTGATCGTTAAACACGTTTCGTTCAACTCGGATCTGTGTCGATCTGATGCTGTAATCTGCATAGTTGGAGAGTAGATAGTTGATGTGAAGAAGGAACAGATAAGAAGCACACCTGTAGATATGCCTTGAAAAAGCCATTATATCTGTAATTCAAATCTTATCATTCTATAGGGATAGGGATTTAAATGAGGTCGGAAATGACGCACTTCTATGATTTAGTTAATGTTTGAAGTAGTGACACAGGTTTGTTGTTAGACGGTATACATTTAGATCCCTTTGTGGGTATACGTCGCTTCCGAGCATTTTTTCAGTGGTGTGCTAGAGAAACAAACATGTTCGCGCTAGTTTGACCTAAGAAGTAACTTCTCGTGCCTTGTGAGGTACATTAGGTATTGTTGTGAGATGAGGATTGGCAGGCCTATTGAGAGTAAAATTGACAGAAAAATATTTGTGTTTGATGTAGAGGTGGGTACTGTACCGAATTAGTCGTTCGAGAGAAATATATGTTTTTCAGAAGTATAATTTATAAATTAAAAAAAATTCTATTCAATAATATTGTTGAATTTAATAGTTTCTTTTTTTTTATTTATTGATTATAGTCATGGTAAAGTAACTAAAATACTTAGCTATTTGCGTTTTCAAATGGTATATTTTTATATTTATATTTTACATAAATCGATATGTATTGATAACAATTACAGTTATCGTCCTCAGTAGTGGTAATATCTTTAAGAATAGTTTAAGATGTAGGAACAAATTGATGAAATATGAGAAAGATGAAAACACAAACATAAGCCTGCAATTAATATAACAGTTTTGTAAATGTATAAAGCTAACTATAGAATCTAATTTTAGTAAAGAATAACTAATAATATGGAAACATTGACAAGACGAACTCATTATTACATCCGTGCGTTATTAGTGCCTCGAAGTACGATATATCCGTTATTACAGGAGATATCAAAAAAAGTTATTTACAAAAATTATAGGCAACTTCAAGCTTCACATTATAAAATTATTTTCGTATTTACATGGTGTTATATATTACCAGGGGGAACCAAACATACTTTTTTTTTAAATGGGACACTATATATTATTTCAAATTTAGATTAAGCTCATCTCCCCCATACTTCTAATATAGGGTTTCATTACGTTATACAGGGCATTTCAAAAGTTATTCTCATTTCAACGTTATACCCTAGACAGAACAACCTAACAATAATTCTGTCCAGGCATAACTTTTTGACATTGGTACAGTGTTACGAGAAAGTGCTATTTCTTTATTATTACACCAATTGAATATAGACCGAGCCAAAACTCGAACACATAATTTTGTCAATTTGTTCAAATGAATCACCCTGTACTTTATTTTAAAAAGTGAAAATACATTTTATGTTCTTTCATTTTTATTAAGCAATCGTTAATTTTTGAGATATTTTCGGGGATAATATAACTATTGTTATGATTATCATGGGTGATATTTCGAGTTAAACCCGATGAAAATTGAACGTCAATTTTCTACAGGTTTTAACGAGTGGTATCATCGATTATTAATCATAACACGTGCTATATTTGGTAAGAGAATATAATGAACGTTAATAGAAAATATATTTTTTAAAGTTTACAATTTTAAACGATCTGTCACTTTTTTTGTTTTTGTATTTTAACCAATGAAAGTAATCAAAAATGTACCATGTGACATGTGAATTATATTCTCAGTTTCATAACTGAAAAATTATTTTATTTTAAAAAGTGAAAATACACTTCATGTTTTTCATGTTCATTTTTATTAAGCACTCCCTATAGCTAAAATTGTTAATTTCTGAGATATTTTCAATTTAATAACGGAAACAGATTTTTTTTTTAATTTCTATTATTATAACAAGTTATTAGCTCAGGTTAGACCGGTGGAAAATGCTACAGTCGTGAACAAATAAAAGTGTGACAAATTATATAAAAAATTCAAAAAACATCGGTTAGTAAGACAAAATTCTTATAAAATTAATTAATTTCATAATAAATGTTCAAAATGTCCACCGAAAACATCAATACAGAATTGCAGTCGATCTTCAAATTCTCGACTGACATTTCTTAACATTTCTACATTAACACTCTGGAATGCTTCGCGTATTCTATTCTTCATATCATCTTGTGTGGTTGGAGGTATTTGATACACACGGTTTTTCACATAACCCCACTTGAAGAAGTCAATTTTACTTAACTTTGGTGAACGAGCTGGCCATGGTATGGGTCCTCCTCTTCCCACCCATCTTCCAGGAAAATGGGCATTAAGTTGATTATGAATTAATCTAGTGTGATGTACCGGAGCTCCATCGTGTAACAACTACATTCTTTGACGAATGTTAAGAGGAGCGTTTGTCAACAGTAATGGTAAATGATTTTCTAAAAAGTCCAAATAAACCTGACCATTCACTGTTCCATCGAAAAAATGTGGTCCAATTACGTGATCTCCAACTATACCACCCAAAACATTCAAAGACCACCTAGTCTGACTATGAGTTGCTATAAGATGGGGATTACTTGTCGAATAATAATGGAAATTGTGTCTATTCACGGTTCCATTTTTATGAAAAGTGGCTTCGGCTCCAAAGAGCACAAAATCAAAGAAATCCGCCTGTTTGTGGATTTGTTGTTGAGCCCATTCACAAAATGGAACCCTTCTGGGATAGTCATCTTCGAGTAACTCTTGATGCAATTGGATATGGTATGGATGCATCTTATTTTTACGCAGTATTCTTCGGACGGACCTGTCAATAATATCATGCTGACGCGAGATTTCACGTGTACTAACATGTGTATTATGCGTAACTTCAAGCATCACGTTAAATTCATTTTCCTCGTTAAGTACAAGTTTTGTCCTTTCCTTTTTCATAAACTACTGAACCCGTACGATTAAAATGATCTACTAACCTTTCCAACGTTATTTTCTCGGGTTGTCTTCGTGCGGGATATCTCTCTTTGTAAATTATTTGTGCGCCAATAAACAATTTTACATACATTCTTCCAGTACCTATATCATGTCTGTTAATTCCTAAACAAGAAAGTTCATTTGAAACAGTATTTAAGTGTTTACAAATTAATAAACACTACACAATCTCAAAGAAGTTTGTTAAACGACAAGCTACTAATTATTACTGAATAATATCTATCCGTCATTTGTTAACGGCTAACTTGTTATAATAGAAATTGTTAAAAAAATCGTTCTGTTATTAAACTGAGAATATAAGTCACATGTCACATGGTACATTTTTGATTGCTTTCATTGGTTAAAACACAAAAACAAAATCGAAGAATAGGCTATCAAATCGGTGATAATTTTATCACCGCATGTTGACTGTCACATGATTTTAATGAATAAAATAGATTACTGTCAAAGTGACAAAAAGTTTCAAAGAAATAAATACTTGTATTGATTATTTTGCAACTGTAATATCTACTATCAAAGTGACAGATCGTTTAAAATTGTAAACCCTAAAAAATATATTTTCTATTAACGTTCATTATATTCTCTTACCAAATATAACACGTGTTATGATTAATAACCGATGATACCACTCGTTAAAACCTGTAGACAATTGACGTTCAATTTTCATCGATTTTAAGTCGAGATATCACCCATGATAATCATAACACCAGTTATATTATCCCCGAAAAAATTGACAAAATCATGTGTTCGAGTTTTGGCTCGCTCTATATTCAATTGGTGCAATAATAAAGAAATAGCACTTTCTCGTAACACTGTACCAATGTCAAACAGTTATGCCTGGAAAAAATTATTGTTAGGTTGTTCTGTCTAGGGTATACAGGACGTTGAAATGAGAATGATTTTCGTGAACAATTGACCATAACTTTTGAAATACCCTGTATAACGTAATGAAACTCTATATTGGAAGTATGGGGGGGATGAGCTTAATCTAAATTTGAAATAATATATAGGGTGTCCCATTTTAAAAAAAAGTATGTTTGGTTCCTCCTGGTAATATGTAACACCTTGTAAATACGAAAATAATCTTATAATGTGAAGTTTAAAGTTGCCTATAATTTTTGTAAATAACTTTTTTTGATATCTCCTTTAATAACGGATATATCGTACTTCAACGCACTAATGGCGCACCCTGTATAAACATCCTAACTTCAAGAAGGTCTCCGTTTAAATAGGTATTGGCATTTTATAATTAAAAAAAGGCACAATGGTTTTTTGCTGTGTTTTTTCCTAGACTTAGAAGTAAATGCTTTATCAATTATATGTTAAGTTGCCACAGCGCTATAATAATTTAACGTATGTACTTGAAATCAAATTAAAAATCATATTAAACGTACTACATTACCTTCACTGTAACATAACAATTACAATTATTAACAAAAAACTATTTCTTTGTTATATTTGACTAGATTTTTAATTCATATGTCAAGTTTCTATTTGTGAATGCTTTCATCAATACCAAATTAAAGTTTTTCATAATTGGACTAAATTTTGTTAAATTTGCTCTTTGATTATAACATTTTTCACTGTTTCCCTTCGACCGTTAAAGGGTGTTCTGATTTGTTATCTTCAAGGCAGTTTAATAATCTTTAATTTTATTAAGTATTTAGCTACTCTACTAAAATTAGATTCCATAGTTGGCTTTATACGTTTATCAAACTGTTATATTAATAACAGGCTTATGTTTGCGTTTTGGTCTCTTTCATATTTCATAAATTTGTTCTTAAACAATTCTTAAAGATATTCCCGCTCCTGAGGACAATAACTATAATTGTTATCCAAACATATAGATTTATATAAAATACAAATATAAAAATACACCATTTGAAAACCTAAAAAGCTAAGTATTTTAACTATGCGTAATAATAGTGAAATACTTAGCTTTTGAGTTTTTAATGGTGTATTTTTGTATTTATATTTTATACAAATCTATATGTTTCGATAACATTTACAGTCATCGAAACGTATACATTTGTATAAGATATAAATACAAAAATACGCCATTAAAAACCCAAAAAAGCTAAATATTTTAATTATGTGTAATAATGGTGAAAGGTTACATTTTCCTTCGGTCAAAGTTAGTTTACTACAAAATAAGGTTTGGAGAGGTTTTGATTGGTCCTTTTGGTCAGAGACGAGAATGATTGCGATAAAAAAGACCACCTGCGAGACTGTATTCAGAATATTGGGTACAGTGCATGCAGAACATATAACAAATAATGTTTCTAAGAGAATCAAACAAGCAAGGATTAACGAAAAGCAACTCAACACAATCTCATTCGCTATTTAATAGTTTATATGGCAATTTAAAGGAAAAAAGGAAAAGGCCTCGTATTTCATTCCCTCCCCAAGGTGGAGGGCGGGCTGCTCAAGCTTTCCAAGCTACTTCAGCCACAATCATGAATTCCCAGCACACATACATACGTTGCGTATATATGCATAGTGGAATTAAGGATGAGTGTGGTCAGAATAGGATCGGAAGGAACGGAGTTAGGGTTCTAAGAGGGAAGCAATTTAAATGATAGCTATTGATTAAATGAAATAAAATTTCTGCTTGAGGAAAACGTTTTCAAACACAATAATTTTAAAGACTAAGTTATCTTAAAGATCGCTAAAATGATATCGATGTAGGGGTAAAAAGTTAATTTACTACCTCTTATGACATTGCTATTCTTAGAGTAACAAGAAAATTTGTTATGGGATGAAGGGGGACTTTGTTATGGGATGAAGGGGGACTTTGTATGAGATATCATCAAGACGGGACCAAAATAGTAACAACTGAAATTCATCAGGTTTCTGGAAAAAGTGTAAAAAACGTTTCCTTGAAAAGAAAAAAAACACGAATTTCAAACTAATATTACTCTTGACGTTCGTAGTACTTCGGTAATTGTTTTTTTTTGTACCTTGGACACGGCTGTGTCTATAACTTTTATCATCATAGTCGTATTTACCAAGTATCATGTCGAAATGAGGCTGATCGCATTCGACCTAAAAAGGTATTCTAAAAAAAAACCAGTAGCTTGAACATCTATATTACCTCGAAGTCAAGACTACGATATTCAAAGAATTGTTAAGAAGTTGTTTTTACAATTAGCTCGCAGAAGTTCAGCAAAATTCAATTTCCAAGTTATGTCTGCATTAAGGTCAAGGTAAACATATAGAAAGTGGCACGGAAAACATTTGGTCAAACATAGAATCTACCCAATATGTAAGCATATACCGTCCTCTAATTTTGCTTAATATGGGTATAAAGGTTCGAGGTGACACTGGGGAAAGCCTCAATAGCACAAGAAATATTTACTGGAAAGTAGTTAAGACGCACTGATACGCTCACGTTACAAAAAAAGAACGGATAATGGAACAAGGAGACAAAGAAAAACTGTAATTAGCGTCATTGAATAAAAGATTGCGTGAAGGTAGTCGACTATAAGGTGAAGCCAGTGCAGAAAAAATGAGTGGGTAAAGGAAATTGAAACATTCCAAAAAGCAAATTACGACTTTTGAGTATTGTAAGAGAAGTATGAGTAGGTAAGTTAAATTTTCAGTTGACTCCATTGACTGATTCGTAAGTTTTGTGGTAATGACGAGACAGTATGGATATAGCTGGGTCAAATCTTGTGAGTGCCTTTATGACCTCCTCCCCCCTTCCAATGATATTAAACTCAAAATAAGAGCGAATCGATCCATATTGGGATCGTAAAACATAAAACCTAAATAGTTTAGTTAATAGAAACAATACAAAATAAATAATTTGGAAACATTTTATTAATTTTCCTCTGATAATTGATGTTTAGTTGATTTTAACTGGATTTAATTTCATTTTTTATTAACAACCCTGGATGGCTACAGAAATTCTAGGGGGACATAACCCCCCCCCAAGGACCGCCCAAGCTGCGTGTATTATATTTTATAATGAGGGTTTCATGGATTTTAAATAGAACTAAATGTTATAACAACTGCAATTCATATTAGCGTTGTATAATCATTTGTAATTCAGGCGTTTATGGACTGAATTTAAATTTTGTTTCCTGTACGTCACACTTCAGGAAACCAACAACATTTCCTAAACCCTGTAGCGCAATTTGGTCGGTTTGAACTTTGTACCCATTCTACAAAATAAGTACAGGTAGTAAACAATACGTAAGTAAATATTTATTATGTAATTGAATCTGCTGACGCTTGTATTCAAAATGATATAAATTAAGCATAGACCAGATACAACAAAAATTGGGGGTTATGGAACGGGATAGTAAATCCACAGAATAATAATAATATATCCAGAATATAAACCGTCTTTGATCTTTGTCAGACTGCATTCTACATTTTGTTAGTTTAGAAAGTCAGTTTAGTATTATGAAAATGTAAACTTTCACGATTTTCGTTCAGGATTAAAAATATTTATCTCTTTGGGTAAAAAATCGTCTATTTACAATAAATATTTTACATTCTTTAAACGATTCGATAACGTCAGTAAAGAATCACTCTTTAAAAATTAAGCTGTCAAACAAAATATGAAAACGCAGAGATAAACCTGTTACAATAATTAGGTGCATTAAAAGCCTAGTATAGAATGTTAATTCATTTTTTTTTCTAGTTCTTTGGTAAATCAAATAATTACACAAACGTTTTTGATTATCGTATGTAGTGGAATGTTATCCATATCACAGCGTGTTAACATATGTTACCTTATCATACGATAACATTTATATTTAATTAATTTAATATAACCATGAAATTCTACAAAGTAGTTTAAAAAACATTAACCTTACTCTAGTTGTTATTGTCTCACATGTATAAAATATAGAAAATATATTCTGAATCACACAATTAAACCCATATTAATATTCATATACCTCGACAAGTAAACATCTTAGAACATTGATCTCATCCTAAAAAGAGTGCTTGAAGGTTGTTGTGAAACTGGCCATTCTTTGGGTGTTAAGAAAAAATAAGTTCCCGCCAAAAAGTTGTTAGCAAGAATTACCCACTGAAAAAAAAGAGCATCCAACCACTAGCGAAAGTTCGATTTCTTTGTAAACTTGTAGTTTTTTTAATGCACATTCTTCAGGGACAATGCGTTAACGCTTCGAAAACCACTCATTACCGTTTCGCCGAACAACGACTATTTCCTGCGCTCATGCTTATTCTTCTCTGTAAGGGTTTTTAGAAATAACTTTAATGTGGGCAGTTCTTCCTTAAAACGTTGTACATTTGAATGGTTTTAAACGTAGAGTTTACAACCGTGTCCTTTTAGGACACAGTCTTTGTTTAAAAAACCACCCTAACCGTTTTGGCTGTTTTATGAAAATGTAAACTCTCACCATTATTACACCTAATTAAAATACTTAGCTTTTTTGGGTTTTTAATGGTGTATTTTTATATTTATATTTTACATAAATCTACACGTCTCGATAACAATTACAGTTATTGTCTTCAGTAGTGGTAATACTTTTAATGTAATAGTTTGATAAACGTATAGAGCCAACTATGGAATCTAATTTTAGTAAAGAATAACTAGATTCTTAATAAAATTAAATATTACTAAAGTGCCTTCACGATCAGAACACCCCCTAACGGTCGAAGGTTAACAGTGAAAACTGTCATAATAATTATAAGATACCAAAACCTATTTAAACGGAGACCTTCCTCTTGCGTATTGAAGTTATTAGGATGTTTATATATCTCAATAGCTTCACGTTGTAAACGAACATAATAATGAGTTTGCTTTACATTATTTCCATTATTATCAAATTGAATGTCATGATTTAAGTTATTTAAAACATACTCAGCTACCGCACATTTATCTCGTTGACCTAATCTACAAAATCTCATATGTTCTTTACGCCTTGTATCAAAGCTACGTTTTGTGGTTCCATCGTATACTTCTCAAAGAAACAGTTGTTCTACGTTCATATTTAATATAAGAGTTAACCTTTATCTGATTGTAATATTATATTTTCATTGCGTTTAAGATCAAACAAAGCACGGCGCTGGAGAAAAGGATAGGCTGCTCTTTGGAGGTTTTGATTTACGTAATTGCTAACAGTTTTATATCTAACATCATTCGCAGCATCAAATGATAACGATGTAATTGAATTCTCAACATTGGAAATTATATCTTCAAAAGGTTGTTTCTCTGAATACAGATTAAAAGTGCATTGTATATTGTATGTTTTAAAACTGAGTAAAAATATAGTGGTTTAATTTTATATCAAAACGGTTTTTTCAGATTCAGCTCTGTTGCATTGGAAATATATTTTTATTTTTTTTAATTCAAAGGTGGTGGAGCAAAAACTATTTTCTCTGAGTTAAAGTACATTTTTTGTGTATCATAGACCAAAATGTTATTCAGAATCGAAAAATCGCAAAATTTGAAAATAATCGGCGAAATTTCATGAAACCGTTATTTTATTTATTAAGACAACTATCATCGATTAGATCTACGAATTTATGCATATAACATTTCAAACAATACATTGTCATTTGTTTACAAACAATACTGATTGCCATTTTATAGTCAATTTTTAATAATACATAATTCAAAGTGTTATTCTGTTACAATGGTAACTCTTCAAAAAAGAATTTATCGTGTAAAGTGCTATAGTAGTGGAGATGTTTCGTACAGGTATGCAATTCAATGAAAAATATCTAGATTACGGGTAATGGAATAAAATTTAATAAAAAAATTCGATGAGACGGGATCTGTTGAAGACAAAAAGAAAGCGAAAAAGGCATACTGTGAAGACGACGATGCAGCTACTGCCTTAGCTATGCATTCATTATCCGAAAATCCCAGGTTGAGTTTGCGAAGAAGAGCAGCAGAGGATGGTTTTAGCAAAAGCCGCTTAAAGAATATATTCAAAGAAAACAAAATTATTCCCTTTAAATCAAAATTTATCCACACCTTAAAAGCTTGTGATTATGGTATTAGGCTAAATTTTTGTGCAAACATTAGTGAAAAAATTATGGATGACCGTTTTTTTTTCACTATAATATTTTATTTTCCCATGAAGCAACGTTTACGATAAACGGAGTTGCCTCATCCCAAAACTGTCGTTATTGGGTTAGTGAAATTCCTCATTTCAGGATTCTATGTAAAGGCCATTTTTTTAAAAAGAAGTATATTTGGATTTGCTAGAAAATTTTGTATTGCCAGAATTAGAGAACTTTCCCCTAGAGCAAAAGCGTAAAATGTATTTTCAGCTCACATTCGACTTTGCTAATAAGAGGATGGCTGGATGAATATTTCCGGAACGATGGATAGGACGATATGGACAGACATTCTTTCCGCCCCGTTCTCCCGACTTAACAATTTTGGATTTTTTCTATGGGGCTACCTAAAACAGAAAATGTGCCAAACAAATATGAACCACAATATTGAATATCTTAAACAAGCAATAATTAATGCCGTAAAGTAAATGAAATCAGACTTGCTAAGAAATGTATACAAATAATTTCGAATTATAGCGGAGATATGTTTTGAAATTGCTGGAGGCTACATCGAATAGTTAATATTTAATGCACGTTTTCTTTCTTTTTTAATTATTTTTTGTTATTGATTACAAATAGATGTTACTATTACGTGACAAAGAAGAAAAACAAAAATCCACCACTAAATTTCCCAATAATGACAATGTATTGTTTGAAGTGTTGTATGCATCGATGATAATCGATCTTAATAAATAAAAATAACGGTTTCATGAAATTGTAGCGATTATTTTCACAATTTGCAGTTATTATTATTTTTCGATGCTGAACAGCTTTTCTTAATAAAATTGTGCTCTATGATACACAAAAAAGATACTTTACCTGCTTTGCATTTAAAAAATTAAAGATATGATGAAAATTCATTTCCAATGAAGCAGGGCTGAATCTGAAAAAATAGTTTTAAAATTCCAAAATTTTTGGTCATTTACACCTATAATGCACTCAACCCGTGGCCACTATTTATATTTTGAGCCTTGGCAACACTGATTGCAGTTAGGCACCGTTTTACTTTTCCATACAAACGTCTGAGATTGTTGACAATAACATACTTCAAACTTTTTGTCAATAGTGTTATTTGTGTTGTTTACGGCTACTTGAAGATTGCGTGTCAGTAAAGAAATGGAATTAAGTCGTGAAAATTTTAGTGTGATGGTTTATTACGATCTTCGACGTAGATTATCAAGACAAGAGTGCATCGATCAACTTACTTCCACAATTGGCGATGAAGCTCCATCCTTTGGAACTGTGAAACGCTGGTGTAATGAATTTAATCGTGGCCGCATTTCGCTCACTGTCGAAATTCGCGAAGGTCATCCAAAATGAGTTGTTATTCAAGAAAACATTGATGCTGTGCAAAAACCAATAATGCAAGATCGCCATGCGACACACTGTGAAATTGAGGGAACCCTAGGCATTACTTCCACGAGCATATATAAAATATTACATGTCATGAAAAAGGTTTGTTCTCGTTGGATCCCACATAATTTGACGAAATCTCAAAACGATGCTCGCGTCGATTGCTGCACACAAATGCTCAAGAAATACAATGGCGGTGCTTCAAAAGCCGTATATATAAATCGTCGCCTGTTTTTTCGGAAAAACTGGCCATGTTGCAACTGTGCCTTTAGAGGAACATAGAAAGGTTAATTCTGAATGGTACACAACCATTTGTTTGCCGACAGTCTTCGGTGAAATGCAGAAAACAAACAAGCGACGTCGAATCCTTGTTCATCATGACAATGCGAGCTCTCACATCTCCGATTATTAGAACACTCAAAAAATCGAATTGATGGGTCATCCGCCGTACAGTCCTGATTTGGCACCTACTGACTTCTTCTTGTTCCCGAATGTCAAGAATAAATTGCGTGGACAACGATTTTCGTCGCCGGAAGAATCCGTTGATGAGTTCAAAAACCATGTTATGGAGGTGTCTCAAGAAGATTGGAAAAAATGGTTTGCAAGAATGCAAAAGTGTATTGATCATAAAGGAGAATATTTCGAAAAACAATAAAACAATTTTCAATGAGAAATTACTCTTTTTTCATTGTTAGGCTCAAAAAAATAGTGACTCTCGTAAACGTATTTGTTTTATGGTGACATTTATGGTGTTTATTAAACTTTCTTGAGCTTACGATAAAATATTTTTTCCTTTCGAAAAAAATAAATTGAACTTAAAATTGAGTACAAAATTAATAACAATATCAGAATAAAAATAAAATAGGAATTATCTAACTCAGAAACAATATTTTTTTTATAAGAAAACGTCTTATTTGACAATATAAAATATTAGTTATAAATTCACAGTTAACTAAAATTTTTTTCTGAAATAAGATATGAGTAAATTTCACTAAAATTTTCTAAAACTTATTATTCTTATTACGTTTTTTAATCTCTCCAATTTCTTTCTTTTAGAGTAGCGCTATGGTGTAATATTTTTGTTTCATTGTAGTTAATTTTATGGTTATTTTCTTTAGAATGAATCGACAAAGAACAAGGTCTATCTTTTTTAAAATCAATTGTATGTCCCCTACATGGTATTAAATAAACTAAATTGGGAATTTTGAAGGTGTTTTAGCTTTTAATTTAGTAAGCAGTCTCTTAATAGTCTTTAAATTATATTGAGCAACACATGTATTATTCGATTTGGCTAATTCATAACACCTTTAAAATTAAATTCCAATTTAGTTTATTTAATACCATGCAGCGGATGTAACCAGATATATGTTGGACCAACTTCAACTTGATTGAAAACAAAAATTTCAAGACATAAAAATGATTTAAAAAGAGATAGATCTTGTTGTACTTTGTCAATTCATAAAGAAAACCATAAAATTAAGTATGACGAAAAAAATATACAGGGTACCCGGAAATAGCATGTACCTAGAGAAGGATGTGATTCTACATGAAAAATAAGACTTTTTTTCCTATGAACTTATATGCTCAGACGTACCGTTTTCAATATACAGGGGGTCAAAGTTGAATTTTTTTTTCAGTTTTTGGACAATATCTCGAGAACCGTATGAGATATGAGGTTCAGCTCTTATACACAATTTGTGCTCATTAAGTCACTTGTTTTCGCTGTAAAATGAAGGTTTCTAAAAATTCAGTGGCGTGGGTTTTGGTATTTTGAGGGTTTCAACCCCCCTAATTTCTACGCCACTGTATTAAATGCAATTCTAAGAAGCGCCTTAGAACCGGCCATGTCTTCTACACCAAAAAGATGCTCTTGGCTGATAGCTCTAAACTCAACTGTTTCCGATAAAAATGGCATTCAATGAGAGAAAACATTATTTTCAAGAATCATTTTCATTAACAATTTATTAACAGTAGGCATAACATTTTGGAAAGAATGCAAGTAATAAATTCCAAATTACTACTTATTGAATATGGATTTTTTTCTCATAAAATGCGGAAATGATCAACTTTAGAGCTGTTAACTAAGAGTACCTTTTTGGTAGAGAAAATAAAGGCGGTTCTAACGCGCTCCTTTAAATTGCATTTATTTCAGTGGCATAGCAAATAGGGGGATTGAAACCCCCAAAATACCCAAAATCCACGCCACTGAATTTTCAAAAAACTTTATTTTACGGTGAAAACAAGGAACTTAATTACCACAAATTGTGTATGAGCGCTGAACATCATATCTCAAACGGTTCTCGAGATATTGTCCAAAAACTGAAAAAAAATTCAACTTTGACCCCCTGTATATTGAAAACGGTACGTCTGGGCATATAAGTTCATAGGAAAAAAAAGCCTTATTTTTTCATGTAGAATCACCTCCTTCTCTAGGTACATGATATTTCCGGGCACCCGGTATTACACTACAGCGCTACTCTAAAAGAAAGACTTTTGGCAGAAATTGCAAAAACGTAATAAAATATCTTTTAGAACTGATATACAAAATTTTAGTAAAATTCATTTATATCGTAGGTACTTAAGAAAATATTTTTAGTTACCTACGAATTAATATTTTATAATGTCAAATTAGACGTTTTCTTATAAAAAATAGTTTCTGATAGTTAATGAGGTAATTCCTAATTCCTTTTGATCAAGACAAAAATAATGTCAAAAGCTCAGGGAAATTGAATAAATACTAAAATTTAACTATAAAACAAAAATATAATAAGCATATACGCATAGGCCCTTCTGATACTCATGCATTTCTTTGCGCCTGTTAGACTGTTACAGTATAGGCTTATACGCCCTCAACTCATTTGGTAAATTTCAAATAACCCCAAATTTGATTGATACTGTGATTGCTCGTAAATAAAATTTGTATTGTTTTTGGTGCTTCAGTGGTTTTCTTTATAACATGGATAAAAGTAAAGTGTACAAGTGACCTACTAGGACCCAATTTTCCTAAAAATCTTGATACACACATAAATTACCAGGTACGATACCGTTAAATGAATACATTTATTGTCCAGGTTATCATAATACTAGTCGTTATTGGGGTTATTTAATTAGCATGGCACATCAACCGATGTTAAAATAGGTATTATTTAATTGTAACCGATATTTAGACTTTTTAAATATATCATAATTTTGTTCAGTTGTTGCCCAAGTGATCTTTTTGCCAGATTCGGAAAATGAGCATTATGATAGCGAAATGGATCCAGAATACGAACCAAGTCTATCTGAAAACGAAACAATGGAAATTCTTCAAGTGAAAGTGAACATGCTACTGCTGCTTTGACTGAGCTTGTTAACAGTGGTGAATTAGTCCGGCGAAAAAAATCTAAACGAAAAAAATTTAAAACGGGGGCATTAAATATCAGAAAACGAAACAAAAATTTAGGAAACAGCTAGAAAAGAACTGCAAGAAGAATTCGCAAAGGAAGAAAACCGAAAAATTCGCAAACAGTCTGTCAGTGTTTACTAAAATGCAGTGTCAACGTATCAGATGACTGCAAGTAGATTTTATGTAAAAAATTTTGAAAAATAGGGAATACAGAAAGATAACGGGACTATATTATTTCTCATGTTACTCGTAAAGAAGAAGAAAAAGAAGAGAAAATTCACGTAGAAAATTTTGCCAGAAGTATTATTTTGACATTGACGGTATTAATCACAGAAAGTGCAAACGCTTTTTTTTGCAGTTCCCTTATTCCATGCCAAACCTATTTTTTTATAAACGAAAACTAGCAACGTGTAACCTTACTGTTTTTGATGTGACACGCAAACAGGGATACTGTTATATTTGGCCTGAGTTTGAAGGTAAAAGGGGAGCAAATGAAATTGCTACCTGCGTAAAAATGTTTCTTGAAGAGCTACTGGCAAACACTAAGCATGTTGTTTTACATTATGATTGTTGTCCAGGACAAAATAGGTATATATGCTCCACCAAACAGTTCAAACCACAAAAAATATTGAAATTATTGATATATAATTTCTTGAGCCTGGAGACATGGGCAGTGTGATTCAATACAGGGTACCATTGAGCACGCAGCGTAATATGCCAAAATGCATTGGCCAAATGGCTGGATAAACGTTATTAAGCTGACAGCGAAAAAAAGCCCTTTCATAATTTACAAATTACAGAGAACTTCAGCAAAAAACAATGATTATAAAAACCCAGGCACTTAAAGCTTAAATTGGAAACAAGTTAAATGGATTCGAGTAGAAAAATTCAAACCTAATACCCTGGTGTATAAAAATGTATAATGGGAGAAAGACTTTTCAATTGATATTTCTACCTGTAAAGTACGGAACGCTAAAACCACGGTCAATGTTACAACATCGCTATATACTGAAAAGATTAAAATTAATGTATAACAACTTGTTGTCTAAGTGCCAAGGCAAAGATGCTGTCATTCCCTTCTGACATGACGCTCTCGATTAGTGGTTCATTAAAATTTTATTTCTATGTTAAAAAACGCGATTAAAGCAAGGTTTACCTGTACTGTGTACAATTGAGACATACAAATGGCAGTTTAATAGAGACTCTAATTTTCATCTGGTGAGCGATGTCATGCACAATCATTAAACATAAACAAAATGATAATGCCTACAAGATTATTTAGACCACTCAAAAAATGGTGACCCATGGCGGTAAACGCAGTACAATTAAGAATATATTTGATTTTCATTCTCCTGTTTGTTTGATGAATGTAGATACTATAATAGACGTAACTAGGATTAAGCAATGGGAGGGGGATACACAGGAGAATTGGTGAATACGGAAAATTCCAGGAGTAGTGAAGGTTAATGTGATCTTCCCTCAAACAATTTTGGTGATGAAAACACTACCTTGGCTATTTTTTAACCCTTAAAAGAATATTTTAGATCGTTTCAAGATAAACACGTGTTTTTTATTCTGATTTGCTTCTTTCAATAACATATCGTGTCAGTAATATGTTTGAATACTTTCATACAAAAGCACTGAGTTCACCAAGCAGGATGCAAATTTATTAATATTACAATGTTTATTAACCAACAAGTTAACTATATATCGCTGAAGTGTTTTATTTAAATGTAGTATATAGATAACGTACCCACGTTGCCAGATTTCCAGAGCACATCTACCTTATATCCAAGGAACTACCGACAGAATCAGCAGAAGATTAATGAAGACCATATAGACAATATTCAAGGCGCCAGGAAGATACCAACCATACTACAAGTACCAAACCCAAAAAACAAGGTGTCTTTGAAGGGACAGGCAGTGTACGAGATACTATATGTAGACTGTAACAGACTGTACAGAATTAATGGTAGAAGGGAAGAAAACCGAAACGCGGTAATAGAGACGTAACGATTGCCGTAAACATAGAAACCTTTAGAGAAAATTATCACAAGGATAGGAACAGCACAAGCAAAACAAATGAAAGATCAACGATGAAAAAGCAACAGCAAGAAGATAACAGAGGCAGCTGCATTCACAAATGAAACAACTAAAAGTGTACCAATAGTCAAGAAAGCGCAAACGACGAAAAGTTGTCAAGTATATATACATACATACATACATAATACATATATATATATATATATATATATATATATATATATATATATATATATATAATATATATATATATATATATATATATATATATATATATATATATATATCACCTCCGACACCAGATAACATCAACGAGCTCGTAGCATAGTGGTGACGTAGCATTCGAGAGGTAATGGGTTCGATTCCCGGTGCCGTCTACCTTGTATGAGGTTTTTCAGGGGGTTTTCCTCATACACATGTAGCGGCATGGTCACTGCGTATATGCACACCATGTGTGGCTACTCAGGTGAATGCTGGGGTAGTATTTTCCCCCTCAGAATCTTAACTCCGTTCCTTCCGATCTTATCCTGGCCACTAAATCCCACCATGCATGTATACGTAATGTATGTATGCTGGGAATCCATGACTGTGGCTGAAGGAGCTCGGAAAGCTCGAGCAGCCCGCCCTCCCCCTTGGGTTTTTTCCGCAAATAACATCATTGTTGTTCGAGTAACGAGATCAAGAACGAGTAGACTTAATAATGGCTAGTACGATTAGGCCGGAACCACGTCAACCTAGTGGTATATATATATATATATGTATATATAATTATGTATTAAGCCAGTCTCTGTAAGTAATAGAATTATTAATGCCTATTAAGCTACCTATTTCTGTACTGATATTTTATAACATTCTGAAGAAGTTCCGAAAACAGGAACGAAATGTTAACGTCTGGAATAATTAAATATTAAAAAAATAAAAAACACGTGTTTTCCATAAAACCTAAATTCTGTATATATATATATATATATATATATATATATACATAATACATATACATATCTCTCTGTGTGTGTGTGTGTGTGTGTGTGTATCCTGTTTTTCCGGGTTTCTTCCCACGTTGTCTACTTTGCTTGGTGCTCGACTTCTTGTGATTCGAATCGAACTGGTATCTTGGTTGTTCTCCGGTGGTATTTGTAGTTGAGGTGTCACTTTCTTTGTAGTTTTCCTTTTCATTTCTAATACAGCCCCTTTCACTACTTTCTCTCCGTTCTCCTTTGGTTTTCCCTTTCTAGTTGTTTAGGCGTTATTCCGTGTGATAGCTAGTCCGTCCTTCTTTAGAGGCGGCTTCCAGGTATTCGGTAACCTTTGTGCATCGTCTCGTGTGTTCATGCTGGTATTCTCTCTATTTATTCGGTGTGTTTTATTTTAGATGTTGGCTAGCATCTTGACGTTATCGAAGTCTATTTTATTTGCTGTCTCCTGCAGTTGGTCCAGTGAAGAGGTTGCCAGATTCTTCAGTACCGCGTTACGATGTTCATCTTTGAGTACGTTGATACGTCGGTTGGCTTATCCTGTGTAGGTTTTTGCACACTCTTCACATGGTACTTCGTAGACTCCTAGCTCCTCGAGTGGAATTTTCGTCTTGGGTTTTAGAGCACGTTGCCGACCTACTTCTTAGTGGTAAAGATGGTGTCAATGTAGTGTTTCTTCAGGAATTTTCCCATCTTGTCTGTCACACCTCTAACATATGGTAAGCGTGTCTTGACTAAAGGCTACTCCTCATCTTCTTCTACCTTCGATGGTTTTTTTGCTCTCTTTATGTGCGGTCTTGATCTTATTTGTTTCTTGCTGAATGTTGTTTTCGTCTGCCAGGCGCTTCGATTTTGTTATCACCATTTTTATGCCTGATTGTAGTTATGTTGGATGGTGATGAGACTTGACGTTTAAGTAACTGATTGGCGTGTGTACTTTTGCGGTACACGGTGTGTCTCAAAGTGCTACCTAGTGTCTTGTAAACCAGAACATCTAGAAAGGGAAGTTTGTTTTCTTTTTCCACTTCGATTGTGAATTTGATCCTCTCGTATCTGGTGTTGGGATGATCCAGGAACTCTGCCAATTTATTTGTGTCCATGTAACAAATTCTAATGCCTTACTCTCAAAATCTTGCATGAATACATCTGCAACAACTGGCGATAGTGGTGATCCCATCGGTGCTCCTTCCGTTTGTTTGTATCGTTGATCCCCATAGATGAAGTAGGTATTGTTGAGGCAATGTTACTTAATATGTCGTTTGTTGGTTGACATTTTCGTTAGATGATCTCCAATGCTTCTTTGATGAGGATACTCGTGAATAAGGAGACACATCAAAGCTCACTAGTAAATCCTCGGGTTCTACAGTGTATCCAATGGGACTCACAATAGGTCGAAGTGGTACTCCTTGCTTGTGAATTTTTGGTAGTCCGTAAAACTTTCGACACTTCGATGCTTTCGGAATTATTTGTCGTTGAAGCTCCTGCACTATCCTGTTATCTTTGATTTTCTTCCGCGTTGTCTTTTCTAGGTATGTTGTCAGATCTGACGAGATTGGCGTATATGCTTTGTCTGTATTTAATTTTGTCGTCGTATTCGGACTTATCTATTATTACGGTAGCATTTCCAATGGTAGTACCATTACCTGGGTGTTGTTTCTGCTTAATCCGCAGCTATATTGGTCTCATCTGCATATGACGTTTTCTATTGGAATCGTTGATGGTGCCACCGCGTAGCTCAATCCTTTTGCCAGTAGATTTTTTCTTGGTTAGTTGATTTGGTGTGTTAAGATGTATACCATTTTCTCCAGCTACCACACGGAACAACGCCTAAACAACTTCAAAGGGAACACCAAAGGAGAAAAAAGAGAAAGTAGTGAAAGGGTTCCTAGTCGAAGTGAAAGGGAGAACTACAGTGAAATTGACACCTTAATTATAAATACCACCGGAGAACAGCTAAGATACCAGTTCGGTTCGAATCACAAGAAGTCGAGCACGGATCACATGAAGATGGTTGGTGCAATTCAGCCGAAACGTCGAACCAATCAAAGCAAACAACAAGAATTGATAATCCTCTGAGACGTTGACTATTATTTTTTGATAATACAGCACCACCTAACCTTTAAGTTAGTTATATTCGTATTTCTTATTTATTTTTTAATTTACATTTGCGTTAAATAAAATTGTTGTTTTTAGTACAAAACTTGATGCTTTTATTCAAGAGGACATGTCATTTATAAATAGTTTTCCAGATATTTAGAATATGTATTCAAGGTCACGTATTTAAGATCTTATGTCTTAATTGTACGAAAAACTGTCTTTTAGAAAAAAGCCTAAAATTGAGTTAGCTTAATAAATGATATTATCATTTTTTGTTCTAAAATTAATAGTATTTTAGATATCACTGAAGCGTTTACAAATTGCTCAACATTTGTCGAACCGTGAAAAACTCGAGCTCTATTTTTTTTCTAAAAAAATACTTATGCGGGCTTCGCCTATAGGCTAAATAGACTAATGGCAGGAATTGTGCCTGATTACAAATAGGTAACCTTTCCCATTAAATATTTAACCACAGTTAAAATATTCAGCACTAATGCGACAGTTTTATGATACAATGAGACAGAGCAAGTGGCGTTAGGATTTGAAAACAACAACAGATTCCACTTTGAAACGTATGACGGTAAACAAACGTTTCTTACCTCTCAGTTGTTATTTTCATTACCATAATTGAAAAAATGTTTTCAATATATGCTAGCTATACTTACCCTTCTAACGAAGAATCCACCAATGACGCTACACACGTATCGTAAACAACGTCTTGTACATCACTGGTATCAAATACATAGTCGTAAGTAAATGACCTATCAGATCCCAATATAACTTGAGGTTCATTTGGAGTAACGGTAGTACACACATGGCACATATCTATTATTTCACGTGGTATTTGAGGTCTGATCCTAAAAATAAAAAAGGTAATTAAAACTTCATCGTAAATGAATGTGCCAATAAATCAATCACATGGTCATGATATTAACAGGAATCAATAAGACTCGTTGCATGCACACGTTCTACAAAATGTTAATTAAAACGTCATTTCATTGTCTTTTGAATTCTAATTTCATATGGTCAATTATGAACACGTTTACCTTTAGATTATTATGTACGCTTTTTTAAAAATGTTTCCAGTAGTGTAAATATTAAGGCTTTGTTGTTAGACACTTAGATCTGCATAAATAAATTCCGATTTTTTTATAATGTAAAGATCCATTCTAAGTTGTTTTACACTGTACAATTCTATAATATACGGCATAATCAAAGTAAATAAAAATAAGTAAAAAAACATTTTTAAAAAACGCTTTTATTTCCAAATATACTAAAAAGAATTAAATAATTTTTTTTATCTACCCATTAACATCAAAAATTTTTGTGACTAAAAACAAAAGTGTGGGGCGCTCTTTGTAGTGCCTTGCAGTTCATTGTTTGAATGTAGATGTTGATAGGCTTTGTTATAAGTATAAGATATCATGTATACCCCACACTTTTATTTTTAGTCACAAAAATGTTTGATATTAATGGGTACATAAAAAAATTATTTTATTTTTTTTAGTACATTTGGAAATAAAAGCGTTTTTTAAAAATGTTTTTACTTATTTTTATTTTCTACTTTATAGTCAATTGGGTGTAAGTTCCAACACAGAAAGAAACTCTATTTTTCAAGACCCTAGTTTTATAAACAAAAATTTCGAACTTACTTGGCCAACATCGAACTTACTTGGCCAATATAAACATGTATGCCGAAATTCAGCTCAACCGGAGATCGGAAAATAGTTGATTTTTTTTTGACCGAATACAATACTTTGAGCCCCCCAGGCACAGCCCCCTGATCTTGAACTCAACTTGTCGTATATTTTTGTGCATGGTCTTATGCTAAAAGGTTAAGTCCTGAATTACAAAGCCCTAGCTTAATAAACAAAAATTTCGACCATATTTGGCCATATTTGGACGCAATGCAGCCCTCTGACCTTAAAACTCAACTTGTCGAATATTTGTGTGCATGGTATTATGCCAAAAGCTTAAGTCCTAAATTTCAAGGACCTAGCTTTATAAATAAAAATTTCGACCATATTTGGCCAAATTTGTCCGCGCCCCCTGACCTTGAAACTCAACTTTTCGCATATTTTTGTGCGAAAAGCGAAAAGTCAAAAATTTCAAGGTCCTAGCTTTATAAACAAAAATTTCGACCATATTTGGTAAGTCAAAGCAAAAACATATTCGTGTATTGTCATGAAGAATACGCATGTATGTCAAATTTCAGCTCAATCGGAGATCAGGAAGTTGTTTAAAATTCAATTACAAGATTTGAACCGGACAGACAAAGTGAGTTGAATAAAAGCGTTAAATAAAAAAAAAGACATTGATCCATCTCGAAGTACCAAAAGATTAACATTCCTGCATTGATACATAACATACCAGGTTGAATCACGAAAAACAATGCACACTATACGTATTTATTAAAATTTTAACAGAAAGTATTTTGCATTTTGATACCATAAAAGGTTCTCTTATGTCGAATTTACACGTGTCAAGTAGCTAAAGCAAGTTACCAAATTAACTAGCTAAATAAATCCGTTTTGTAGTTTAGTGTGCATCTACATGTATTTTAGTATTCTTGTTTAGTGTCCTCTTAAACATGGCCGCAAGTACATATGTTCGTGCATTAATTTAGAATTGCATATTGAATATATGTGGTGAATTGGTAGAAATACTTTCAGAAGACGACATTAACAAGAAAAAACATTGTTGGGTGCGAAAATGGTTCTTCTACGTTACTAAGAGAACTTGCAACTGAGGATTTGTTGGAATACAGAAATTGTATGAGGATGACCACACAACAATTTGACACACTGTTGAATCAAATTGCCTTTAAAATCACGAAAAACGATACTATAATGCAAACTGCTATTCCGGCCAGAATCCAATTGGAAGCCACCTTGTCTTATTTAGCAACAGGAAATAGTTATAGAACTTCACAGAGATTATTTCGGGTGTCAAGGCCGGCAATTTCCAAATTTATACACGAAGTATGCGATGCTATTTACGAAACTCTCAAGGAATACACAAAGGTAAGTTAAAGTATAAAAACATTTTTTTTAACATGTTTATTGGCAATAACGTATACATATTATATAATGATATTAAATGTTGGAGAAAGCTTGGTTTATAATGTCTGCCTGTGAAACATCGTTGTCGGCTGATTCTTCATAACGATAGCTCATATTTGCCGACTCAACTTGCAGGATTTAAATATGAATATGCGGGGGATTGCATAGGCGTAGAAACATATGATACAGAAGATGTATTGCTGGTGTGGGACGTAGGAGTATTGCATTTAACAACTTGCAAGTCTTGGAGTTTAAAATTTGTGAGGATAGACTGTATGAGGTCTTGTGCCCTTATGGCTGAAAGGATTCTTAACACTAATAATTGAGCGCCTACACTACGACCGTAAGCCGTGTACTGATTTGCAATGACAGGTTAACGTGTCACGGTTTCGCTTATCTACTTTAGTTCCTTGATTATTGTTGAAACCAGTTTCAATTTTGACATCGGTCGGCTTTTTTCGATGGGGGTTCCACGGAGTTTTCGTTTGTGGGAGTCAATATTTCCTCTTGATTTTCTCCTTGTTGTTCTCCAATTACTTCCGCGCATTGTACCTAGAATAGTAAAAATTCAGTGTAATACTTTTCTCTATCTCTTTCAGGTACCTGCTCCCGAAGGAGAATGGAACGTTATTCATAATGGATTTAATGGAACTTTACAAAATGTTACGGTGCGATTAATGGAAAACATTTCACGATTCACCAGCAAATTGCGGCAGCGAATTTTTTAATTACAAGCATTGTTTGTTAGCTATCGTGGACAATTATTGCTAGATAAATGTTGAATGCCCTGGAAGATAGCGGAGTTTTACAGCAATCATCTTTCTTTGAGGCACTAGAGAGTGGTATATTACCATATGGTGGTTTCCTTGTAGGTGATGATGCATTATAGTTAAAAAATTACCTAATCAAACCGTATTCAAAAGTGGCTCTTTCAAAGGAGCAAAAAAAATTTAATTATCGCCTTTCTTGGGCGAAGGATAGTAGAAAATGCTCAATACACAACTATTTAGATGAAGAAGATATAGATAGTGGTCGTATTAGGCTAGGTTCTTGGAGAAACGAAACTAATAATCCCTTGCCCTCAACAGGAACATTGGGAAGTAATCCTTCTTAAAGACTTGCAAGAGAAATGAGAGGACGAATTTGTGAGTACTTTATGGGGGAAGGTGTTGTCCCATGGCAGGAACGGACGAATTTTAATTATATCAATAAATATATTAGTATGATAAAACTATACTTACATTATTAAGATTATCCTGTGTTAGTCTCTTATTGTTCTTCAAACTACATCATCCATTTCCTCAAACCACTTAAGAGTGGGAACATAAACTCCATCGGATCCCGATCCCGACTTTCTAGAGTTCCGTATTTTCCTTTTTTCTTGGGAGTAAGTCGATCTTAAAACCCGTATTTTGTTTTTAATTTCGGGCACACCAAATCCTTCAATTCCCATTATCTCCTGGAACTCCTTTTATTTACCACTCTACTAAACCGACTAAACCGACCTGTCTACATGTGTTTATTCAGCGTTTAGTTGCAGCGAAACATAGGTAGGGAAGCCAACTTGTGCGAGGAAATAGAACGTCTTTCTATTTACTTGACTACTCGTATCTTTAAATTCAGTACTTAATCCAGTACGAAATCAAATGGTTTATACGATGCAAGTAACTAAATTCTACATTATCAAATAGATTGCGAGTAATTATTACTGAAATGCAATTTTACAATACCTAGTATTAGATGTAGATCAAGACCGTTTATGTTTAAAACTACATGTATAAGCTCACCCATTTGGGACGTTGTGAATGATTTGTTTAATGATATGAATGAATTTTACTAAATTCTATGTTGTTTTTTCTTAATGATATTTACTCTGTATTTTCTATTCCTGTTATAGGCTCATTTACTGCTGTTAGAATAGCTAATAATAAATAAATAAATTTATTCACTTGATTTAGTAACTTGCTTTAGCTACTTAACACGTGTAAATTCGTCTTTAGTTTCAGAGTTTTTTTCGTTTACTACCTAGATGTATGTGAGTATACGAAATTATAGTTTAAACAGGATAAAGATATTTATGATTGCGTGTTTGTTTATTTCTGTTGACCAACGACTATCTTTTACATGTCTAGATTGGTTGCTGTGTTTTTGTATTTGCATATTAGCCAGTCTGCTTGGCTCGTACATGTTTAGTGTATGGTTAGATGATTGTGTACTTTATGTTAAATAGTTTGCTTAGTTTGTTTCGTTGTGTTTGCGTTTGTTGGATTATTGGTTTTTTTCTAGTGACAGCGTGCGTGTGAGCCTGTGTGCGTGCTGGTGCGTGTGGGTGCATGCGTGCATACGTGCCCATGCGCGCGTGTGTGCGTTGGCTACGTTGTTTATGTTTGAGTTTTTGTATATAAGTAGTACCTAGGCCGCCATCTTGGATTTTTTGGGGAAAACCCATTATTTTTTTATACGTCCACGTGGGGATCGAATTTTTTCACCTTTATGGTTGCTTTTCGGAGGCCTTTTTCAACCCCTTGGTGGAATTTTCACCGTAATTAGGACCCTTTTGGCTGTATTAAGAAGTTTTTGAAAGTTCGGCCCCTGTAGGGTACGTAGGTAAATGTACGCATATGCAGGGTACGGAGAATAAAAAAAATTTAATCTGTTATTAATTAGGATCCGTTTTTATCAAAGGAGGTTGCACAATTATTATTACAATTTTTTAAATCCCATCTACAGATTGTGACAATTTATTTATGCATTGGGGGTTGTATTCTAATAAGTGGCCTAAGTCTTGTAAGACGGGAATCTGTTCGTGGGCTTCTGAATATGTGTTTACTATTAAACAGTTATACAACTTCATTATGATTGGAAAATGGCAATCAGTCGACAATGTGTTAATTAATGTGTTTACAAACATTTTAAAATTTTACTATCTTGGATTTTTGTGCCCTGGGACACCTTGGCAGTCGTTTTTATATGTCCACGTGAGGATCGTATTTTGGTCTATTTTGTAAAGCTAATAAACAGTTGGATTATTTCTGATATTAAAGAATCTAATCAAGATAAAGATAACATATACAATTGATTTTAAATACGCTGTTAAATTCTATATAATGATAATAAAACAGTTAATGGGTATTGCGTAATCAGTTAATTAACTTGTTATACAAAAGTGAATGTACGATTTCGCAATTGAACGTAAACAATAATAATAAACATATCTTACGTACATGTATATATCGGGGCTTTTAGCTAGCACAAACTGGATTAGTTAGAGAGATACAATGCAATTACGAAGCTGTATAATTAAATTAAATTACTAACTTAGAATAAAATATCTATCAAGCTCTTCGTGTAAACCGTCAACAGCCAAAACCAAATATATATTTGCGCAAACAGGTTATTTAATATTGTGATGTATGCAGCGAATTGTCTGTGTCTTCTTCTTTAAGCTAAATTTCACCTCTATATTATTTTACATACATATATAAAAGTTCTGTCTCATCAGAAATTCCTCCGTCAAAAAACGTCTTTAAATTTTATAATCAGGTTAAGCATGCATGCTGACAGTAATATTTTTAAATTTTCGGGTTTTACCGATAATGGGGTTGTCATACCATCACATAAGCCTATTTTACATACAAGCTCTCCCTTAGCAGAAATAATCCTGTCACATTAATTAACACGTTGTCGACTGATTGCCATTTTTCAATGATAATGAAGTTGTATAACTGTTTAACAATAAACACATATTAAGAAGCCCACGAACAGATTCCGTCTTTACAAGACTACGGGCCCTCATTAGAATACAATCCCCAATGCATAAATAAATTAGGTCACAACCTGTAGATGGGATTTAAAAAAATGTAATAATAGTTGTGCAACCTCCTTTGATAAAAACGGATCCTAATTAATAACAGATTAAATCTTTTTATTCTCAGAACACTGCATATGCGCGCATTTACCTACCTAGCCCCTACCACACTACCAGGAGCTGAACTTAAAAAAAATTTCTTAACACAGCCAAAAGGGTCTTAATTAGGGTGAAAATTCCATGAAGGGGTTGAAAAAGACCTACGAAAAGAAACCATAGGGGTGAAAAAATACGATTCCCATGTGGGTGTATAAAAAAAATGGTGGGTTTTCCCCAAAAAATCCAAGATGGTGGTCAAGGTGCCTGTGTACTACTTATATATCAGGGTTTTACTTATGATCAGGTTTGATTTTTTTTATGGTGCGGTGTGCCTATGTCTGTATATCTATCTCTGTGTGGTCGTGGGTAAATGCTACATCACTTTTCGAATATCTGGAAAATAACCCTATGTAAAACAGTACAGAATTCTTTTAAAGATAATTCTACTGTACATAAACTTTCGTCCTAAAAGTTTTGTTGGAAGCCTTAAAAGTTAACTAAACCAAAAAATGTGATGTGCACATTGCTGCAAAATGTGTTTCGGGTGTCAAATAATTACAGTTCTTATTGTTAGCCCGTGGTCATCAAAGCAATCCATTTTCCCAAAAACTCAAGTAAATTGATGTATAAATATAGAATTTAGGTAATAATCGGCTTAAATGCTGACAAACCATTATGCACAGAGTTTAGCCTTTGGTCATGGAGGAAATAAATACTTCCGCGTCCAAAACGGAATTGGTATCTCGACAAAGATTTTCGGAAGAATTCGGTCCAAATGATAACCAAATGATAATCGCTTGGACCTCAATTCATGTTAATTTAGCCGTAACTCCCAGGAATTCGGTGTATAAGTATAGATTTTGGGCACCATTTAGCGCAAATACTGACCAATACTCTTGGTTCTCGTGGAAACCAAGTTTACCGCGTCCACAACGAAATACGTGCATCAACATAGTTTTTGGGCAAAAATCGACTTAAATGCTAATGATTACTTGAAGCGCATATAATTCAGCTCTTGGTCATCGAGTGAATCCATTTTGCCTGGGCCCTTGTTTAAACAACTCCACAGATAAGAAAGCTATAAATTTTTGTAAAGTTTGCATTTTTTATTATAGGGAAAACGGGGGCTACAGAAAAGACTAATAAAAGTATTTTATTTCATTCTACTCTACAACGTTTTGAAATAAAGTATTCGTATATCGTATGGTCATTAAGAACATTTGGCCCAAATGCTAACGCATACACACGGGTCGCTGAATTTAGCCCTTGGTCATCGAGAGAATCTATCTTGCTGCGTCCAAAACGAAACTGGTATATATATATATATATATATATATATATATATGACCAAATTCTGATAAACACCCATAGGTTACAAAATTTAGCTTTTGATCATGGAGTCAATCCACTTTGTTGCGACTCCAACAAAATTCGTGTATACGTATAAATGTTGGAGCAAATTGGGCCTAAATATTAACAAAGATTCGTGAGATTTATCTCTTAGTAGTCGAAGAAATTCATCTTACCGCGTCCGCAACGAAATCGGTGTACCAACACGATTTTTAGTCAAAAATCGTTTCAAACGCAGACGAACAATCAAATGGCATATAATTTGGTTCTTGGTCATCGAGTGAATTTATTTTGCCTGGGACCTAACGAATTGGTGTTTAAATACCGTCACATATACGAAAGCTCTAGGTTTTTTGAGTTTTGCCTTCTTCGCGATTTGTACGAAAATGAGGGCTTTAAAAAAAGACTGTAATAAAAGTTTCTTAATCCGTTGTAGGCTACAATATTTTTAAATAAAGTTTTTTCGTATCTCGAGTTGCCCATACCTCCAACGGTTATTGCGAGGTGAGGCTTGCTAGCAACCTCAAGTTTTATGAAATAAAAAGAAATATACTGTGAAAATTTCAGCTTTTATGTCGCAACATTATATTTGTTTAAAAATACAATTTCTAAAATCGACTGAAATGCAGACAACTCCAGTGGTACAATCCAGAATTACCGTTGTTAATGCAGAGAATCATCAGCACGACACACTACTGAGAAAGTAGTGTTGGCTGCAAAATTTATCATAAAATACTTTATACAGTAGAACAACAGAGCAAACCAGAACTATCGATCGTTCAAAAATTCGTTACCACGATACACTTTTATGAATTACGTGCAGATATCAAGTATTTATAATAGTAAAAAATTGTTAAAATTTTGGTGGAAAATTCTTTATTATTGCGGAGCTAGTCTACGACTAACGACAAATTTTTACTCTGCTTCTGGTACTTTATAGAATTGCTAAAAGTGCTGTTGGAACGTGTATTTTTGTTATTTTTTAATTAAACCTCGCTAAGGCTAAGCGGGAAGCTACTATCGGGGTCACAAGTGCAGAATAGATATAAAGGTTAGATGCGATATAAGCTAGAGCACAATCTAGACTAATAAGTAGTCCCCGACCAAGTAGCAAATCGAGCCTCGGGTGGATTAGTCGATAGAAAGTAGGGCAACCTCTTGTTCTTGGATTAAATAATTGGAAACCTTTGCATTAAAGGCAAACCTTTAACCATACGGATCACGGAGTTCGGATGCCAACATCTGGCAGTGGAGTACGTTCACAAAAACGCAAAGCCTCATTAGTCGTCATCCATAAAAACCCTTGCAAAGAAAACAGCGAACAGAATAGAATACGTCACTTAACATAAGCAAAAACTGCAACATGGAACGTCAAGAGTTTGTACCAATCCGGAAAGATGCACAACACAATAAAACAAATAGAAAGACTAAATATAGATATCTTTGGTACAAGGGATGTTCAATGGGCGAGTGCCGGAGAAATAACAATTAGCAACGGGCACATGCATTATTCTGAAAGGAATGACTCATCTCATAGATATGGTGTAGCGTTTACAGTAAGAAACAATATCAAAACGTCAATTATGAGTGTTATACAACTCTCAGAAAGCAGTATGATGTTAAAGCTCAAAGGTCACACGTACGACATCAATAAGATCCAGGTTTATGCTCCGACAGCTGACAAGGACAACGAAGAAATTGATACATTCTACCACCTATTACAAGAGATGCTAAAAGCTACGAAACGTAGAGAAACTACGATTGTTTTAAAAGATCTTTATGCAAAAATTCGAGAAGGTGCAGTTGGTAACTTGGTTGGTAATTATGGATTAAGACCTGGTACCGACTGCCTAAAAGAAGACAATATACATGGACATCCCCCAGAGATACTAAAGAAAATGCAATCAAAAATCAGATAGCTTATATACTTATAAGCAACAGGTACAGAAACTCCGTAATATCTATAAAGACATATTCCGGGGCTGCTATAGACACGGACCATAACTCGTTGGTACCAAATATTAATATAAGGTTGACAAGGACCAAACGAAGTACTGTAAAACTAAGAATTGACACCAAAATGCTGAAAATTGATAACAGAAATGAAGTTAAGAAGAGTATTACAGAAAATATAGAAGGCACCAAAATGCTGAAAATTGATAACAGAAATGAAGTTAAGAAGAGTATTACAGAAAATATAGAAGGCACCATAGAGATTACTAAACAAAATGTAGATGTCAATGAGAAATGGAAGAATACTAACTCCAGGGCAAAAACAACTAAAATATGAAAGATGAGATACCAAAAAAAGAATGGATGACTGAGGAAATACTTAATCTCCTAGAAGAGAGAAAAAGGCAAACAGTAAAAGATGGGGTTAAATACAGAACTATCAACAAAAGGATTAGAAACAAGATAAATGAAGGAAAAGAAAAACACATGGAACAGCAGTGCATGGAAATAGAGGAACTAGATCAGAAGTATGACACGTTCAACCTGCATAAGAAGATCAAGGCATTCACCGGAACCAACAAGAAAATACATCAACGATTTATAAAGGATAAACAAGGAAACATAATCATAGAGATTTCATCAACACTAAGACGGTGAGAAAAATATATCAGGGAACTATTCTCTGATGAAAGAGACGACACTTACCAAACAAAACCAGTATCACCTGGCCAAAGAATTACTACTGAAGACATTGAATACGCTGTTAAGAACTCCAAAGATAATAAGGTAATTGGCCAGATGAAACACCGGTGTAACTGTTAAAGTTAATTTGAATATACAGGAAGATTTATACAATGCTATTTACGATACAGGTATCATAACGGATGAATGACTTCGTTCAACGTTTATGGCAATCCCAAAAAAGAGAACGCGAAGGACTGTTCAGGACACCGAATTTGAGCCTTATGAGCCATACGTTCAAAGTATTCTTGAAAATAATAGACAACAAAACATACAAAACTCAAAGAAAACATTGGAGAAACCCAGTTCGGATTCAGGAATGGAATGGAAACGAGAGAAGCGCTCTACGCTGTAAATATATTAACACAAAGAAGCCTAGATGTAAACGTTGGACTACACTTATGCTTCATTGATTACGAAAAGGCTTTTGACAGAAGTGCTTCAGCATAAACTAATCTACATACGTTAAGAGAAATGCATAGATGGAAAAATAATAAATATTCTTCAGACTTTATACTGGAACCAAAAACCAACAATTAGAGTGGAACAACAATTAGAGTGGAAGGTGAAGTGTTAGATGAGATAAATATCTGCAGAGAAGTTAGGCAAGGATGTATCTTATCTCCGATACTGTTTAACTGATACTCAGAGGAGATCGTTTCTTTCGGGCGCTTGTCAATATTTTAGCCGGAGTAGTAATCAACGGAAAGAGTGTTAATAATATCAGGTACGCAGACGATACTCTAATTATCTCAACTAGTAAGGAAGACACACAAGAGTGGAATGAATTAGTGCCTATAGTAATGAATTTGGGATCAGCATAAATCTAAAGAAAACAAAATATATGATTACAAACAAAGAGCCGACTAACCCTCAACAGCAACTAGTAATTAACAACACTGTGATTGAACCCGTAGAGAAGTATCAGTATTTGGGTATGCTAATGAATGAAGATAACGAACACAGCATAGAAGTAAATGGACGAAGAGACATTGCTTTTATAAAAATGCGATCACTATTATCAAATAAAACCTCAATATAGAACTAAGAATACGCACATTACGGTGCTATATCTTTCTACTGCTGATGTATGGAAGTGAGGCGTGGAAAACAAACAAAAGAAGACCTTTGAGCTATGGATGTACCAACGGATTTTAAAGATACCATGGACCTAAAAGATTACTAACTGTGAAGTACTGCAACAAATTGAAAAAGAAACGGAGCTCGTATTTACCATACAAACAAGAAAACTGGAATACTTGGTACACATCATGAGAGGTCCTAAGTACAAGATATTGCGGCTAATTATGCAAGAAAAGATCTATAGGTAGAAGACCCATGCTTTTGCTGACAAATCTCCGGGAATTTGCACAACAGTAGAACTATTCAAAGCGGCAACATCGAAAATAAGTATAGCCTTGATGAACGTCAACCTCCGTAGAGAGAAGAAGAATTAAACGTCATGCTAACTTCACTGCAAATGCTTCTGCTCCCAATTCTGAGCATAATAAGTACAAATATTATCCTAATTGACTACTATTTAAATCTCCGAGAATTCAAAAAAATAAATAATAAATTATAATATAAAATATGTGTTTTATGACAAAGGTTACATGTACCTATTAATTGGGTGAATGGGTTTTGATTAATAGACATAATAACGTGATAACACCCTGCATATTTCAGGTATAGAATTATTTTTCGCACAACTCCAACAAAATCCCACAATATTTATTTAATTTATAGTTCTTACATATCGGTGAAATTTCAAGGAAATAAAGCCATTATATCGTGACAAGATTATCTCAAAGTCAGTGATCCAGAATAATGATAACATAGAGCACGTGCACATAATAACAGATCTGATTCAAGTCGTGGTAAATGTAAATTTTTCTTTAAAAAGCAAACCATCTGTTCGTTGGATGAAATTTGAAACGCTCGAATAGACTTATGCTTAACTTATGTAGCCTTATGTTTTGCCCAACACACGCAAATGTAGTTCTTACACTAATTACATACACTTATCATTATTAAAAGTAATTGTAGAATAATTCAACCACGATATATCTTACTAGGAAACCATTTTTCTTCATTTAACAGCACCTCAGAGTAATGGGAATAATATACAATTTATGAAGGTAATTAGTCTCTGGTGGTTACCGTAAGTACTTTTACTTATTTTCTCTTTAGCATACCACTGAAACTGTACATTGTCTAAATTTTATTATGTGAACTTATAACATTTTGACAAACTATTTTCATTAGTTTTTACGAAAATAGTGAATGTATAGATTATCAGTTAAAATTTGGTTTGTTTTTTCAAAAAAACTACCAAAATAATTTTTTGAAAGACCTAATAATTAAGTATGTAGCTCTATAATGGCTAATTCAAAAAAATCAATTGAGGTACACTATGTTTATATCTTAAAGAAAAATATGTTCTGAAAGTGTAAACTTTAACCATTATTATACATATCAATTACTTAACTTTTTTGGGTTTTTTATAGGGTGTATTTGTGTACTTAAGTTATACAATCTAAACGTTTCGATAACATTTACAGTTATCTTCGCCAGTAGTCAAATTATCTTTCAAAATTGTTTCAACTTCACTGTCCTAATTCCACATTCACTTACTTAAAACGTTTGATATTCATTTTATTACCGGCAGCTTCTATAAAATATCAATAATACAGGGTCATTTCAAAATTTCATCCATTATAATGCATGAATCCTCCGTTTTCTGTTAAAGTTGACTAATGCTATTATTTTACCTACAGTCGATTTTTTTTAAATTACTACGAATAGGGAACTCCTTCAAATTGCAAATAATAGTGTCATATACAAACGTTTCAAGTGAATGTAGTATTTATAACCACAGCATTATGATGCAATTTTCTTTACACTCCTTGCTTACCTGCATAAACCCAGACCAATAAAGCAGAAGTTCTACAACATTTTTTTCGTATTTCAATATATAATACGTTTGTTGAATAACGTCAATTTAAAATTACAAATAGTCCTTCTACATTTTATTTTAATGGCTTACAATTACTACAAATAATAAAGTGTAATATTGGCATATTCACTAGTTATTTAATAAAATGCACAATTTAATGAGATGTTTATATTGGAAAGTGGATATCATAAGGAAATACCGAATTAATCTTACTTGTTGTGTTCTGTTTAGCTATTTACCTAATTAAAGGAAATTAGGCCTAGCAACAAACGTATTATATATTGAAATACGAAAAAAATGTTGTAGCACTTCTGCTTTATTGGTCTGGGTTTATGCAGGTAAGCAAGGAATGTAAAGAAAATTGCATCATAATGCTGTACTCATAAATACTACTTTCGCTTGAAAGGTGTGTATATGACATTATTTGCAGTTAGACCCATTTTACCATTGGCTACAGCAATTTGAAGGAGTTCCCTATCCGTAGTAATTAAAAAAAAAAGACTATAGCATTTAATTTTAGTCCTTAATGTATTTCGCTTTTTCCGAGGCCGAATTAAGTCATAGGAAATTCCCAAGACCAACTCCAAGGCCAGACCTATGACCAACTTCAACGCCAGTTAAAGATGACCTTTTCTCACGGTAAAATAAGTATGTTGTCGTTCCTTAATTACGCATTTATTTTAAAGTAATTTTTGCATGCATAATGCTAAAGATATAAGATATCAATAATACAGTTTAACCATTTTCATTCATATTTAATTAATTTTTAGACTTACCTTGTGCTATATTAATACATGTTAACTTAAAAATTCCAAGGCCGACCCTTCTATAAAATATCTATAATACAGGGTCATTTCAAAATTTCATCCATTACAATGCATGAATCCACTTAAATTCAAGCTTATAAATTTTTTGTTGCTAAATTATGCGTCGTATCAAAAAATGCATAAAACATCATCGATATGGTTAAGGGTATTTTATATCAATAAACAGTGTTACGTAATTTATATTGTTAAAATTGACAGTCATATAATTTACAATGTAAATGTAAAAGTACATTTGGTAATATTAACAACTTTTAGAACAGCAACAATAGAAAAATATCTCAAGGTGAAATTATTTAAAACATGTTATAAATAAATAAATTCATACAGGCAAGGTCACGCTAACGAACTTGTAATTAAGACGAAATGTGAATAGAACATTGCAATAAGTGTGTGTGAGAGATAATTAGGTTTGTATATTTAAACTGTGTTTAACCTCTTTTAGGATAATTATGCAATCTCTTTTATAATAAGCTCATTACGAAAAATAAAATTGTGCTGTAAAACAAAGCCAGTTATCCATCTCAGAATGATATTTAAACTTCATGTTAGACAGATTGAAATAGATATAAATACTTGTTAACTAAAAAAAATTCCAAGGCTGCCCGCTTCTATAAGACAAATAATACAGTTTTTACCCATTTTCATCCATATTTAATTAATTTTAGACGTACCTTACGCTATGTATATATGTATTACAAGGCTAGGGTCACCTTAGTAGAATAAAAAAAATTCATAATGCCAACTCCGAGGTCAACCCCAAGACTAACTCCAAGACCAGATCCAGGGCCAATCTCAAGGTCAAAATACGAAATTAAGTCATTGAAAATTCCCAAGGCTAACTCCAAGGCCGAGCCTAATGCCAATTCCATGGTAATTCCCAAAGTCAAAAGTGAAAGTTGAGGAAGCTGAGGTGTCGGTGTTCTACTTTACTGAACTTAAGATTCTAACCAATCAATTGTTCACCATTTAATTTACTTATTAAATCTATAAATGATATATAAATTATTATATTTGTTAGTTCCTTTAAATGACAATGAGTTTAGCACGCATCTTTCGTATCATTTGCTTGTCTAACTTAAATGCACAACACAATATTTATTTCTTTGATTAGATCTCGTAATTCGACGCTTAGGCCCTTATACCTAATATACAATCACTAACAGATTTAAACAACCTTATGTTTAATGATTGCCGACAAAATACTTTCTTTAAAATTTTATACAGTTTCCAAGTACATAGTTAAAATGGACGCAAAAATTAAAGTGTCGATCGTTCGCGTCGATATAAAATTAACACTGCCACCTTCTCACCCCCAACTTCGTCTTATATCTCTCGCTTCTCCAGCGTATCAATACATTCAATACTCCAATAAAAATTCATATTGAGCACCCTTTAGATGGTTTTTATTCAGGATAATTTGCTCAATCTAAAATGAATTATATATCAATCTTTAAAATAATTCTGCACTGAACTCTTTAATCCGCCATAAGATGTAGTCTCCGTTGAAACCTATCTTTGCAAAAATATAAAGTACGCAAAAATTATTTGTAAAACTAATATGTAACCTTGATTGACGAAAACATGATCAAGGTTTTAAGTAGCGGCAGCTCGTTACCTTCTACAATTTCTGAATCGGATTTTAAATTTGTGATTGATGTAAGTACATAGTTAGTTGTTTATTTTCAACCCATTCTAGTAGCGTAGTTCTTTTATAAGATTCACGTTCAAATACGAATAATGTATATTTCACTAATTTAGTAACAAACATAAAACTTTCTTTCCAAATAAACTTAAACTTAATAATAGAAATAAACTAATGCTCAATTCAGGATCGCGTAGAATAAAAACTAGTTGCTACAGGCCATACGCGAATAATGTTCAACAAAAATGCTGTAATTTGGACAAATTTAGAAATAAATGAATGAATAAAAAAACAAACTGCTCGTAAAAGAAGCGTCTTTCATATTGTGTGTAAGCACTTTCTATACCATTGCTTGATTAACACACAGGATGACTCAATAATTAAGAAAAAAAACATGGTTCGACGTTTTTTCTACCATCCAGAAGGCTCTGAAAAAATTCCACTTCTTTAAATTTAAAAATCAGCTCCTGCTTTGAAAATATGAGACATTAAAGTTAGGTCAAATATCAAGTGTCGCCCTTTTTGAACTTATATATATATATAATATATATATATATATATATATATATATATATATATATATATATATATATATGGCAAACTAAACGACCTATCAAAATTCGCTTTAAAGAACATTTTGCTTATATCAAGTTAGAACAAATCTGCGGTAGCCCTACATATCTTTGATAAAAATGATGTAGTAGATAAGGTGTCTTTAATCAAACTTTAAATGTTAATAATACGTACGAACTTGATTGCTATGAAAGAGATCTTCAAAAACAAACAAAATTTAATGAATAATGGGATCAAGGACCTTTAGGCTACTCAGAACTCATTAAACTGTTATAAATTTCATTTTCACCAGATATGTAATGAACCGTTATTATATATATATATTAGAAATCTCCTTAGTTTGTCCTAGTCCGCTGAAGATGGTAGCTTAGCTATTGAAACGCGTTCGGTGCTTTTTAATTTTGTGTGTACGTGCGTATATTTTGTTTGATACGTTTTGATTTAATTTGTGGCTGAACGGTATAAATACATTCATTGCACGCTTTGTTCACTATATTAAACATCCTTATTTTATTATAAGGATGATGAGGATTTTTTAATCTAAGCATTTTAATTTCTTATTTACATATTGAAAAACAATAACAACCAATTATTGAAGTTATTATTAATTAAAAGGTTTTATAAAAATCAACAAACAAAAATTTCTAAGTTAAGCACATCTTCTCAAGTGAATTACGTATGTTTGGATTTTCTTGAAATTAAAATAATAATTACGTAGCTACCTAATTTTATTAATGTTTAAATTATGCAATGGTTCTATACCGATGTTACGTACATTCACGTTCTTGCAATGCTTAACGTATGCATGAAAAACTTGTCCTTAAAATATTTGTTGTGCTAAAATAAGACATTCTGTTATACTTTTATTTCCGTTGTTTCAAGGTTGGTGAAAAGATCATTAATGAGCAAATTAATTCAAATCATTATTGCTCATGTACTATCTCTATTTTATGGATATTGCGTCGATATAACATACCTGTCTTTAAAAGTTATTTATGTGTTTATTATTGCATATCTTTTATGGGTACATTAACACTTTCTCTAAATTGCCAATTTTTTAAGCGAAAATCAAAAATAATTTTATTGTCTACATTACTTTTTATGGGCCCAAGAATATAAAACCAGGATGAAGCTAGTAATCAAGACAAGGGAAAGTTAAAAAAAGTAAGTTTTACCTTATAGCTAATGCTATTGGTGCTTTTCCCAAATAAATAACGAAATAAATAACCTAGATCAATTACATTTTAGTCAAATCCATCATTGACTGAAAAAATTTATAAAGTTTAAACGAACTAAAACTGTAAAGAATGATTTTGTCCCTGTATCAGTTTTGATCTTATTAACCCACTAGCTGGCCCGGCAGACCTTGTCCTGTCGTTAGATATAAAATGAGAGAAATAATATCAAATCGTAACATAGCTAAGAACCATGATAAAGACAAAATAAATATATTGTGCAAATTTGCCGAATCGGTCAAGTCGTCTAGAAGTTACGTGATAAACACAAACGCACCAACGATTATATATATATATATATATATATATATATATATATATATATATATATATATATATATATATATATATATATAATCGAAAACATGTAAACTATACAGAATGATTAACTTACGCGAAATGTATATTTATGTATATTTTTCACATTTCGATTTCCTGTGAAAAGTAGATACTAATTGATAATTTCATAGCCATAAAACGAACACTTCTTGAGATATTGACGATTCATTTGAAAATATTTACATACAGAAGAACAAATAAAACAAAATCCAAAGCAAATAAGAAAATACGAATGGCAAATAAATTCTTTATCTGATAGGAAAACTTAATGAATAACTAAACAATAAAATAATTCTCTACACCTAAAAATAAGTTGAACAAGTTAACATAAACGAATAAAACCATAAATTCAAATTAAATGTTCAAAATGCTGACCACGCCTAGCTAAACACTTTTAATTCGTTCGGTAAACGAAAGATTTACTCGCAACAACATTAGAAGCGAAATGGATTGAAATGCAGCCTAATTCTATTTTGCATATCTTCGCTTGTGGTGGTACGTTCGTAAACTTTTTCTTTAACGTAGCCCCAAAGGAAGAAATCAAGGAACGTAAGATCCGGTTATCTGGCTGGCCAGTTTTGCACACCATCTCGTCCTATCCTCCCCATCGGATAATTTTCTATCGAGATATTGCCTAACGTTGATTGCATAGTGTAGAGGGGCGCAATCTATTTGAAACCACATCGTACGAATATTATCTACCTCGATGGTTTCCAAAAGCTCGGGTAAATCATTTTCCAAAAACTGTAAATATCTTTCACCAGTAAGACTGCCATCAAAGAAAAAGGAGCCAACCATATTAAAATTGATTATACCGCCTCGCATATTAACTGACCATCGATGCTGGTGATCAACAACTCTTAAGATGTGTGATTAGTATCTGAATAGTGATGCTAGTTATGTGTATTAATATTGACATTATTGTGAAGAGTAAATAGAATGTTATTAACAAAATGGGTTCTTCATTGACTTTAGTAGTTACCCATTGGCAGAAAGATTCACGATTTTGAAAATCTATTTCACTTAAAGCTTAGTGTTGCTCGATATGATAAGGATGCAATTTGTTTTATTTTTAAAGTATTTCTATATAGTTTAGGTGTGTACTTAGCTCTCTGGTACTAATTTGCGGATTTTCTATAAGAGATGTCACAACTTGAAACTCAATTTTCTTCATTTGGGTTTGTTTTTGCGCGCTTGGGATAACACACACTTCCAGAATTTATAAATCTATCAGCTACATTCATAAACGATTCTTTCCGCGACTGTCTTATCTCTGGGTATCGTTCACAGTACAAACGGGTAGCCAGCAAACCATTTCTTTGAGTTTCGCCGTATAAAGATCATATCGAAATATTCATTTTATACAAAATTGACAAAACGACAATCCAAAACACACAAATTAATGGAACAATATTTTAATGATTATAAAACGTCAAAACAATAGATGCAATTGTCCTCTTTATTACGAGCGGCATTTGTTTTGTTGAATTCTATTGTCATAGTATTTTGTATTTTAGAATATTTTACGTAAAAGCGTCAATATCTCAAGAAGGGTCCGTCTTATGGCTATGAAACCTATTATCAATTAGTATCTACTTTTCACGGGGAATCGAAATGTGAAAAAATATACAGGGTGTTGCATTTGAAAAAATTGAGAAAAATTACATTTCGCGTAAGTTAATCATTCTGTATAGTTTTACATGTTTTCGAAAAATTTCCAGTTTGTTTGTTAGTAGACTATTATTAATAGTCGGTGGTATAAACAGATTTACAAAATAGTGGTGACAACGCTCGGATCGTGGTTTCCAAAGTTGTCTATTTTGGTACTAAAGTGACGATATCTGCAGAACGGCTAGTGATACAGATACAAATTTCTATACTTTTATTCTGAATGTGAATCCAAAAATGCAAAAATATACAAGGTGTTCCATTTAAAAACACAGGTTGGGTTGGCATATTTTGTCAATCACCCTGTATATACCTAAATATTTATAGAATGTAGGTCCAATGATCGTGTATTACCACACCAAAATCGGTTTTGATATCTCTCCTGCTCATAGGAGCAATCCTCCGTCCACGCAATAGACACCCACCCTGTATATGTATATATATATATATATATATAATATATATATATATATATATATATATATATATATATATATATATATATATAGATATTAACGTGAAATTTTGTTTGGTTCAGCTACTTTTATTTAGCAAAAGCTAAAATAATTTTGTGTATGTACAGGGTGTCCCAACAATCTAAAACTGTAAAGTTATTTTTTAATGAAACTGCCCTATTTTGATGTTATTGTTGGATACTACACTAAATTATGTGTTAAATTTATTTAGATCAGTTACACTTTATCTGTCATACTTTTTGAGATTTTCAATTTTTACTTCAAAATTCGTAGATGGCAGTGTTTAAAAATCATAATTTGTAAACTATTAAAGATAATTTAATAAACTTTTTGGTCAATTTTCTATACTTTAAGGAAGCGTTTTAAACTGCCAAGCAATCGTTTTATTGTTTTTCAACGCCCTCTGCGGTTTTTCAAACATGGCAATATAAAAGGTCAATAACTCATTTTTTTTAAATGGCATCCTGTATATATGGCACTGATCAACAGATTTTTGATAAGCTTTCCAACGATGGTTAAATGTAAACATCTAAGTTGATAGAGTCAGAAAATGCATTTTAAGCAATTTTCTTAAAAGAACGCAATTTTGAGTAGGTTAGGTGCTTTACGATGGCATATGTCAACTTTGACTTTGTCAAAAAATTGATACTTGCAGCCCAAGCCATAATCATTAAAATCAAAAACGCCAAGAGTTGATAAACATGGTATATTGCATTGGTGAAGCGGATCGAAATATTCTATTGGCAAGTGGAACTTATCATCAAAAATTTCGAAGCAGTGGTGCGGCAAAGTACTGCTTTTCAAAATTAAAAGGTAGGTTTGAAGGTACTGGAAACGTAGCCTACCCCAAAAAAATTAATAGGACGCATTGTTTACGAGGACCAAGAATTGAGAGTTCTCTTGATGCTAGAAGAAAATCGGCAGTTGAGTTTACGAGAAATCGAAGCTGAAATAGAAATGTCACAAAGCAGTGTTAATCGAATCACTTTAAAGCACAAATTTCACTCATATCACCTTGAACTTCATCAAGAACTGTATGAGGATGATTTTCAGAATCGGATTCGTTTTTCGGAATTAATGCTCGATTTAAGGAACAATGATTGTGGCTTTTTAAACAACATTTTATTCAACGACGAGGCACATTTTAAGAATGAAACATCTGTTATTCTGCACAATATGCATTATTACAGCACTGCAAATCCCCATTGGATGAGAACTATTAAACGTGTGGGGCGGAATATGTGGAAATCAAGTGATTGGACCTTATTTTATTGATCATGTGTTGACAGGAATAAGATACTACTAGTTTCTTCAAAATGGTCTTTCGATACTTCTCGAAAATATTGATCTAAATACAAGGAGAAATATGTGGTTTCAGCAGGATTATTTTTAGCTTTTGCTAAATAAAAGTAGCTACTATTCAATAAAATTTCACGTTAATATCTCAAATAGTAAAGAAATTATGGGCAACAACTTTATTAAACCTAAAACTTAAACATTAATATAAAATATTTAGTAACAATATTAAGCTTTACAGAAACAGTTTTAAATATTTAAAACAATTCATTTTGATTCAAATGTAATTACATTTTATAGTTTATCGAATGAACTGATGAGTTATTTGTTTGACAAAGTTTACCAGCACAATGTAATTATTAAGTTAAAATGAAAATAAACTGAATACATATTTAAACAATCGAAACTAAATCATATAAAAATCAAAACGTTTAAAATATCAAGGCAAAATAATTTTATAAGTTATTTTCTTAATGTACAACTACCAAACTTGTGTCATCTTCCGACAAACTAGTATTCACCACAAATTCCAAACTTTCCACTACTTCGTCAAGTAATCCATCTTTCTCCCACATTTGTTGAGACGATCAATCCACATGCTTGCAATGTTTTTGCAATAATAATGTTTTGAGCCTCAGAATTTATAGTTCCAGCCATAATACATAAAATTACATTTTTATTAAAATTTTGTACATACCTTTATTTCACAAATAAAACAATCAAAGAAGCCTTCAAAAACTGATTTTAATAAACAAGAGTAACACAATAAAAGGATTAAGTAATAAAACACACGCGGAAAATGTCAGCTGTAAACTGTAATAATTTACTTTTAACTGTGAATGTACCACCTTAGAATTCTCAAATATGATTGGACAAATAATTTGCCGCGTCAAACATTTCAAATACATTATTTTAGTTGACATCTTTTCAGACTATCTTGTTTGCTGAGTGGAGCTGTAGTTGTAATATGACGCTACGCGTGAGTACTAAGCTAATTTAAAAGATATAACATTGCAAAATGCAAATGTAGAAACATCAGTACAATATGGACTGACAAGAGAACTAAACTTCATTTGTACAGATGCTAAAGATTTAAGCTTATTACATCTTTGATTTCCTTTTTGAAGTGATATTGTTTGAAAACTCTGAAGACTGGAACTGTGGCAGGACGTGTAACAAACAAAATACACCCACGTACCACACAAAAATAAAAACACCGAACGCGTTTTAATAACTAAACTATCATCATCAGCGGTCGACTGATATTGTTTAAATAGGTATAACCTAATTAGATCATTGAATAGTTAATAAACCATTATAGTTCAATTTCAAGCATTTCATTTAAAATATTTACAACAAAAATTACGTTTTAAATCAAGTGTAAGAAGGTTGTTTCATGACACGCTATCGCTATAGTGTATTTTTTACCGAAAATCGGATACGGAAAATGAACAGGTTTTTAGCTACTCCTTAAATGTTATTCGGGTTTGTCGGTTTAAAGAGAATCCTCGGCACTTTCGATTCCTCTACCGTAACCAGTGATCATAAATGGATGTACCTTCGTAATGCAAATAGATCAAATGAATGGTTAGGTGTAGACCAACTTACAGAACTTGGTAAACCGCAATCATTTTGGCGACAAAGTTATTCTTTACTTATACCGTAATTGCGGTTCTCGATGGTCGAGCCATCGCCCCAAGCTATACTACATGCACTAGCAGCCTCAGTGTGATGGAGCAACGATGCACGGAATAGTCAATCAGACACTAATGTTGCTGCAGATTGATAATACCGGACCGCACACTAGCCTAAGAACCCAGAAGAAACTTGATAGAATCGAAATGGTACTCCAGTTCATATTTCACACAATGGGATTACATTTATTGCCCGGACACTACCTTGCCAACATTCAGGACGTAGAGGAAGTATGTCGAAGTATATTATTTTCTGTCGTAAGTATATATTATTTTCTATGTGGTACGTTCTTTTTTTATTTGTTCTTATATGTAAGAATGTGAGTGAGAATTTAAATCCAAGGGTAATTCAAATTTGACCACATGTTATTTTTTCTGAACGTAATTGATGAACTGTTGCAATGAAAGGTATATTGATTAATAGTATAAATAATAGTAAATTGAATGCGTCAAAATTGGCAGTTAAATTAACGAGAGATTCATGAAAACTTCAAAGACAGTTTGTTTATCACTTAGAACAAATTTTGGTTGGTGCAGATTCTTCCACAGGATGGACGTCGAATGCGTTTCAAACTAACCTCTGTATGTATGTACGTATGTATATATATATATATATATATATATATATATATATATATATATATATTTCAAGTGAGAAGCGGCGCTTGGAGAACTGACTATAGGTGGAGACTAAACAGATCGGTACAGCATTGACAAACAGTACATGACCAAAACAAAGAGTGTGATAAAAGACGCACTCTAATATGTGAAGAAGAAATAGCAGGCAGATGGCAACAATACGTTGAAGAACTGTAGAATATTTTGAGGAGATATAAAGAGAAGATGTAACAGACCCTGGAGAACTGGGCCCGCCGATATTAAAAACAGAATTCGAGAAAATTAAAGTCTAAAAAGACATATGGAGTAGACAATATACCGGCAGAACTTTTACAAGCGTTAGATGAAACAACAAAACTTAAGTTATACCGACTTATAAATGACATATATAGAACTGGAAAAATTCCGGACGACTTCAAGAAAAGCATAACAGTGATGCTACCAAAGAAAAAAATAAAACAATAAAGTGTGAAGAACATCGAACATTAAGTAGCCTCACACATGCATCCAAAATACTAACGAGGATAATTCTGGGACGAATAGAAAAGAAAATTGAAGAACACTTAGCCGAACATCAGTGCGGATTCCGAAGAAATAAAGGCACACCAGAGGCTGTATTAAGTCTACGTAACATTGTAGAAAAAAGCTTTAGAATAGACAAAAAAGTCTATATTGCATTTGAAGACCTACTAAAGGCTTTTGACAATGTCAACTGGAGTACGTTAGTGAAAATACAAAAAAACGCCAAGATAGACTGCAGGGACAGAACAATAATACGAAAAGTATACAAACATCAAACAACGCTTATAAAAATGAAAGGCAGTAATAGAGAAGCCAGCATTAAAAAGGGAGTTAGGGCGTTACAGTTTAATTTACATATATGGAACAAGCTATCAATGAATTCAAAGAATACTGTACCGGGATTAAGGTGAATGGAATGCGAGTACAAATGCTACGTTTTGCTGGCGATATAGCAATTATTGCCCAAGATGTAAGAAACCTAAAAAGAGCCCTGGAAAGCTTAGATGACATTCTTAAAACTAACTATAACCTAAAATTCAACAATAAAAAAACTGAAATTATGGTCTGCTCCAAGGATCCTGAAATCACTAACATTAGAATAGAAGACAACGCTCTAATTAAACAAGTACCGAAATGTAAATACCTAGGCAGTGCATTCACAGAAGATGGTAGAAGTAAAGAAGATGTTAAACAACGACGAATAAGGGAAGCTAAGATAATGTTTAATAATAAAAAAACAACTACTGTGCTCAAACAGCCTCAAACTACAAACAAAGTATTGCCCTGTATGGATCAGAAACGTGGACCACACAGAAACAGGAAGAGGAAACTATAAATACACTTGAAGCATGGTGTTGGAGAAGAATCCTGAAAATAAAACGGACGGACCAAATAACAAATAAAGGTGTGTTCCAAAGAGCGGAAGAAGAAAGACCACTACTAAAAACATTAAAAACTAGACGACATTCGTTCAAAGGATACATAATTAGACACAATGAATATATGACAAAAATGATGGAAGATGTAATATTCGGAAAAAAGGGCTAGAGTAAGGCCCAGATTACAATATTTTGATCAAGCTATTAAAAACGCAGGAACTGCAAACTATGCGGAAATGAAAAGATTGGCTTGTAACAACATTAGATGGGAGACTGCCAACTAGTCTACGGATTGAAGCACGAAGAATTGTGTGTGTGTGTGTGTGTGTGTGTGTTATATATATATATATATATATATATATATATATATATATATATATATATATATATATATATATATATATAGCTATAAACGGTATGTTGTGGAGCCCGATGCGTTAACAGGCCGCTGTTGAGCCCGGTACCCCGCGTATATACAGAGCGTTGTGAAGCCCGATTATATACAGAATATATGTTAAGCGTTCCTACGTGAGCCCGCCAACGTTGCCAGTCTATTTGGGCTCATCAAGGTACTTATGGTGTATATGTTAAACGATGTTTACCTTTTATACTATATAGAGGTATTTTTCATCAATGCTTATGAACTGCAAGCCACGACTATTCGAGTTTTGTGCGATTTCATTAAATTAAGACCTTTAAACCTAGCTTTTGCGATCTGGCAATATATTTTAAATAAAGAACTCACTTTTAATTTTTGGGCAACTTAGTACCCAATGGACAATTTCTGGAAAACGATAGTTCATAAAAAATATTAAGCAAAGTTAAAAGTTCAAAAACTGTATCTGCTTTAAACAAAACAAAATATTAGGTTTAATACTTTTTGTTGCCGATCCAACAGAATGCGGTTCTTGTAATTATGAATTGATCAGATTTAGATTAAATATATTCGATTGAGTTTGTACTGCTTGAAAATGAACTTTTCAGCAAAGCATTTACATTTAATATCCATGAAGATAGAAACGCCTGTTATGTACTCTTAGAACTTTATTTTAAAGAAGTACCTAATTAATTGTTTAATAGAAATTATATTTTAAAAGGAATAGTGAAATTAAATTAGTTGTAATTTCATTATTTTGTTTGCGCTAAGAAAGTCCAATTTAAATTAAAAAAATATAAGCTTTCATAACATTGACGTTAGATTACTTGCTAAAATATTTTATACCAAATCAAAACTATTTTAAAGAAACAATTGTCTTCATTTAGAAGAATAAAAGAATAACAATAAGTATGGATCCCTTTAAAATTTTATTTTTCCTTAATGTGCATACCTATGGAATGCAGATTAAGGTAATTAACTATTGTTCCATTAATGATTGAAATTCTATTTATAATTCCCAAACAAAACCCAGGTAGTTTCTAATTGTGGTACCCATTTTAATGACACAGGAAATTGATTATTCCAATAAGACTTTTGTTCTATTCATTACAATGTCTTCGTGGTTAACTTCAAAATGTTACCATTCAGTTTATCAATTTAATTTGTAGTGTGCATATCGTTAATTTTCAAGTGATAAATGAGTTCTAGAGCTGAAAACTATGCGAAATGGCTGTTAACAGTAGCGGTAAGTACATTCTACAGTTTTTTCTTGCTTCAATTTTTATTTCTTTTATTTCCTAATATTTTGTCAAAGAACTGAGGAAAGAAAATAATATTTAAAAATATATATTATAAACTAGCTATTATAAATAAACATACTATAATAATATACATATAAAATGGTGAACTTAAATATTATTTACAAAAGTAAATATGTTTAATTTTTGTTTTAAAGGTAAAGGTAAAATTGGCTTAATTGTTGCGTTATAAATATTAATGAAAGCATTAACATTTGCTATTTTTCTTGCGATTCTATTGAACAGATACAATTTATGTATAATTTTGTTTATAATATAGATAAATTGGTCATTAAATTTTACATTTTCATCCACTTTCATACCCAAATATTTAAAAGATTTAACCAAATTTAATTGTTCATCGTTAATTTTCAGAATTAGGTTTCCATAATCGATATGTTTTGGTACTCTTAGGTAAAGTTGTAATAATCATGGCTTGAATTTTTTGACATTAATTTTTACATCATTTACATTAACAGTTTCCGATAATAGTTTTAGACCTTTGTTCATTTTTTCTGTTACCTTAATTGTTTATCATAGACTGCAATAAATGTATCATCTTCAAATAAGTTAATAAAATTAAATTTATATGCTTGACTAATATCATTGATATAGAACAAAAAGTAGAGGTCCTAAAACACTTCCTTGAGGAACGCCATAATCATTGAGTAGTATTTCGGATATGCTATTATTCACTCTTGTCATCTGAGATCGATTAGTAAGATAGTCACTTCACCAATTTAAAGCTATTCCTTCAATTCATCAATCAATAATTGTAATTTTTAATTAAAATATTTCGATTAATTCTTTCGAAAGTTCTTTGTAGATCTAGAAAAACTGGAACAATGTAATTATTTTTGTCCTAACATTTTTCCATGTTAATACTGTCAATTGTAATGTTGTTTCACAAAAATGGTGCTCTCTAAAATTGATTATACCATACAGACTGTCGTTTTCAAATTATACAAATTTTCCTTATGTCGCCTCAATACTACAGATTTGATTCTTAACGTTCTATATTAATTACAGAACTTTTTGTGAGTAACTATTGGCATGTTTAAAATTCTTAAAATTAAAAATTCAACTAAAGTCTGTACGACATAAGAGTACAGATATCTACTTAACCGAACATTGAATGTAATCTGGCAGGTTTATTGTTTCATATCAGCACGTGGTTCACTGTCACAGTGTTTGCCAAAATGTTTTATTGCAAATTTTCAAGTATTGAATTACGAATTCCGTAAGAAAAATGAAAAGCTTTTCAAAAAAGTTGTGTGTCAAATATATTTGATAGCCACATTTTAATTCAACGAACAAAATAATTAGAACCATACAATATCTAAATGGTAATTTACAGTTTTTATACCTACATTAAAACGACACTTAATTAGGAGTAAAACTAAAAATTTAAGTAATATAATATTAGCTGTTTAGAAATTTTTTACAATTTCTTATTTATTTACTTTTTTAAATAACAACCAACTTATGTAAGTAATTTTCCGGTGCCTATAATATTTTAAGTACTATTAAATTATTTGTTAAAAAACTTTGACAATTTAACATGTTTCGTGAATAAATTTGAAAAGAAAATTGCAATAATCATTTAAATACTTTATTTAAAATGTTTCTTGTATTTTTGTTGGTGGATTCAAAACGTTACAAAGATGAAAATGATTAAATAAAATTGTTGTAACTTTAAACTCAACTAAAAAAAAAATTAATGAATAAAAAGTACGATGGGGTTCCACATTCAAATAATAATTTTGTATGTTGTTACTCACAACACAACACGTTTTCTATATTTGACTACTCGCTTTGTTCTTCAGTTTCACTGTCATCTGAGTCGCTATCCACTCTTGTGATGATAAGCGGCCTTACTGTGTCTATAACCTGTTCGGTTGTATACGATTCTACAATCAGCTTCTCGACGTGGTCTATGCATTTTGCCAAGTTTCTTTATTCACTTGATGCAACGATTCATTCCATAGATGGATGACACTACTAACGTCGCTAGTTTTAGATGCATTTTTGTCGTAGTAGTTCTTGCTAATATCCCATACCATTTCAATTGGGTTATATTGGCAGTGATATGGGGGTAAACGTTGTATATCATGACCGTACATATGAGCTAAATTATCAACGACATATTTCTTTTCTTGGCATTCCCTAACTTTTTTTAATAGGTCAGCTTTCGTAAATATGTGATCGTTTTCAATTTTTTTTATATTCAACCAGTCTCGAATTTGTTGTTTAGTGGAGTTACTAGTTTCAGTTTTTTCAGCGAGACGTGAATGATATGGTGCATTGTCGAGAACTATAATAGATGGCACTTCTAAGGATTTTAAAACTTGTTCTTCGAACCATTCCTCGAAAATTGCAGATGTCATAGTTTTGTGACAATCATCAACTGATTTTAATGATGCAAATATCAGACTAGCATCCTGTAGGAACCCCTCTCGATGTCCAGCATATACCACAATGTAGCGTTTTCCATTTCCTGATGACACCCTTGAGTAGCAGTTTTTCGATTTATCTTGCCAGCTAAATTTTGTTTGGTTTCTCTTGGCGAATATCCAGGTTTCATCCAAGAATACAAATGGTTTCGGATTATCTGACCATATTTTCATATTTACATATTTTCTCAGAAACGCCCATCTTTTAGAAACGACGTGTTGTTGTTCACAAAGTACGTGTCTGTTGTCACTTTTAGCATATGTCTTTTAGCACGATTAATAAACTCTAGCGTCCAATTTCACAAACTTCTTTTTCCCGATTTTTGTCTAAAACCGAATTAAACGTAACTGTTTCTTTTTGCTTGTACATGTTATACATAATATTTTTTATACAATATTTTATTCCATCTGGCAGATCTTTCGTTTTCAAACTTAGACGCTTTCTCTTGTTAGTTTTGTTAATATTTCCTTCTGTATCTAACTTGTGGATGTTAGCCAGTGTTCTTAAAGATATACTAATGGTCCAAAATTGTTTTTTTCTTTCAAGAAATAATTCTCAACTTTGAGAACCATTTCTCGTTCGCTAGAAGAAAGATTATGTCTCTTCAAATTATCCATTATTCCACTGTATAACAGAGCAATCACTTTTTCACTCGTTACCTCGCAAGGCAGAACAGTAAACTAATTCTCAAAATGGTTATTATTTGTTATCGACCTGTCGATAATTATCAAATAACAAACAACGTAAATGATCATCAGAAAGCATACAATTCGGAATAAATTAATTACGGAATTTCCAATAACGGCGTAATTGCCTTATTATTATATATTTTCCAAATTTCGTTCTTAGAATATAACAATTTATAAACGTTTTATGTATAAGGTTCAACTACGTACTTTAAAATTCATTTTCAATTCAAATTAATGACAACACCATCCCATAAAACTTTAAAACTAAAATAACTCAAAACATTCAAAATGCGGAGCTAAGAGGAGGGTAGTATAATATCAGTAGTAATTTGATAACTGATTTCAAATTATTTAGAATAAGATAATGATTATTTTTTATTCGTATTTTTGTCGAGGTTTCGTCACCCAACAAAATTTTCCAAAGTAGGTAATCATTAAATAACTCGAATAATAAAAGAAACAAATTTTTACTTTACTTTGGTGTGTTTGAGTCATTTATTATTCTTCTATCAGAACTCATTTAATACATATAGTAATTCCTAATAAAACATTTTGGTAGCCACTGTAACAGTGGTAGGCGAAACACCTGTTCGGTTAAGTATTGAATGTTATCTATTATCTAAGGGTTAAGTAGATATCTGCACTCTTATGTCGTACAGCATTTAATTCACTATCATACCAAGGTAAATTATTTGTTATATTATTACTATATTTTAAAGGAGCTATTTTCTCCACGATATTAGCACAATTTTGATTCATTTACAATGCTACTTTTGATAGCATTTACATGCCCTTATATGTCTTTAGCGACTAAAAACAAGACCAGCCAAGCGAAGCGCAAGGGCACTACCTACCTTTTCTCGAAGCACTTCGCCGTTTTTTTGAACCCTCATAACTTTGGTTTGGATTATACCAGATAAACAAAAAAGGAAAAAAGAAAAATATTGTCATAAGCAATAACTGACAAAGAGTGAAATCCAAAAACATTTTATGTAAATGTTGAAGATTGCACTGTCAAAGTTATCAGATTCTAAGCTTCTAACTCTACACGCTAACTGTACAAGTTCGAACTTCATCTACACCTTAGTCAAAATATGTGACTTGGCCATTTTTCTATATTCACATGGGCGTAAAGTGAGAAATTTATTCACTGTTCATTACTTTTCTGTTATACAATAGTTCTTGTAGTAACGAAATGGCCAAACCACATATTTTAACTAAGGTTTAGAGCTTGTGAAGTTCGAACTTGTAGAGTTAGGGCGCGTGGAGTTAGAAGCTTGGCTCTACATGAGATCTGATAACTTTTGACAGTGCGAGCCACATAGTCTTGGCAACATTTTACATGAAAATGTTTTTGGTGGGATTTTGTATTCTCGTTTAATATTGGAATACTTTGAGTTAGACTTTAGTATCTGTTCCGCAACAACATCTCAGGAATCAAAAGAAACATCAGATTTTTTAATTCCAATAATTAATCAGGTAGGTACAAAAAAAACTATACCGGAGTTGCATTTCTTGCATTCTAAACAGTTAAGATGATGTATGTGTCTACACATAATTCAATTTCGGTCGAATTAGTAGGTCTCTTTCTTTTTTATAGACATTTGCACCCTTCTCCATTAACGAGATTGAGGATTTTATCGCATTTGTCCCATTAAGGTACCAAGTAGATCTAAATAGTTGCACAATGTGTTTATAATAAATAAAAAGAAAGTAGTTATGATATGTAATGGTGATCTCTAGTACTTAAAGTTAAAAATCGAGATACCTACTAATTACTTGCATTAAAAATATTTTAGTAAAAAAACGTAAAGTAGGTAATTATATGAAGGGCTGAATTATGATATCGGTAACTTTAAACGATACTGAGCAAAATGAGATTTGGATTTGTTTCGTTTACTTACTTTCGCCGAGACAGATTTTAAAATGCCCATGTGTTTTAGTTGTCAATCACGTCCGCATAACAAAAACTTATTCGTTAATTCAATTATTTATAATTGCAATTTTATAATTGGAATACACCTAATGCAACACGTGTCAACATTTTTGTTTACTTAATTTGCCTACAATATTTTTTATTCAGATCGTGATTCCTAATAGTGAAAATAGACACTCTACGTTTGATTACTCTAAAATAGATTTAAATGTGTTTGATTGCACGGATTTACAACCACTGTCTATTTCGTCATGCAGCATATTTAATAGTACGCCCGTGGAAGGAGGATTTACACTTCCTGGTGGAGAAAAACGTTCAGAAGCTACTGACATCTCTGACATACCTGCAAGTGCTGAGGAGCATAATAAGGAAAATTCTACCGCTGAATTTGAGAAAATTGTACCGTTTCAAACTCAACAACAAGCTCTTACGTACGTGCCCCTTATTGAAGGAAATCGTTCAGAAGATATTGAACCCCCAATAATTCTTGAGGCAGAACCAAGTGTTAAAAAGGACAATGTAGATAGAACCATTGCTAGATTTGGACAATTTGTTCAGGTGCGTAAAAGTGGCAGACCTAGATCAAGTAAAACGTGTTATTTTCATGTCAGGATACTCCTGGAAATGTAGAGATGACTGTAGGTTGTAGGCCATGGACAAAAAAAATACTTGCCCGTATTGTTTTGCAGATGTGACTAATTTTTCTCGTCATTTGCAAAGAAGCCATAAAGATGAAGGGGCAGTAAAAGAGTTATCGTCTTTAAATTCCAACGATCCCAAAAGAAAAAAAATTATCAATCTTATTCGCAGGCAAGGAAATTATGCCATTTCTGAAAAAATAAGTCACGTGCGGCCAGTCAGGAGACCAAAAGCGCAGAATGAAACAACCAAAAATGATTACGTTGTCTGCCAATTTTGTTTTGGTTTTTTCTAAAAAGGCCTACCTGAGAAGACATCGAAGGCGTTGTGAATTACGCGCAACAAGTAAAACTTCTGGTCAGCGTGAAAATCACTTATCTGAAGCTCAACTATTCAGTATATGTTCGGGAGTAAATCGGGAATTTTATGGTTCACTACGAATAAAAGAGGAAGTGTTCAAAATTATGAGAACCGACGACATATCCCAAGTGGCCATAAAAGATGTACTTATTTACAGTTATGGTGAAAATTTACTAAAAAAACACAAAAGAACCCAAATTAGAAACACAATTTCAAATAAATTAAGAGAATTAGGCAGACTTCTAATATCTGTGCGCGAAATGATGGGAGTAAAGACTCTATTCGAAACTTTAAAACCAGAGTTTTTTGATAATTTCGTATCAGCCTCGAAGATAATCAGTGGATATGATTCATCTTCCCGTACGTTTTCCGCTGCTAGTTTAGCTGTACATATGGGTATAACCCTGAAACAGGTATGCGACATCGCTACAAAAATATTATTAAAAAAAGTAAATTGATTATTTGTCACAACCAAGAGGAATGTCTTATAAATATTAAGCAATTAAAACATCTAATCAAAACCATTGCAATTCGGAAATATCAAGCTTAGCCATAAAAGATTTGAACGAAAAAAAAAATGGGAGAAACCAAAACTGTTGTTCAATTTCTAAAAGTGGAAACATATTGTAAAAACGAAACGCAAGTTCAACAAGAGGAATTTTCTGCCGCCTTAACCAAAAGCGAACAAATTTTGGTGCAAAACTTTAAACTTGTTGTAACTGGGGGAAAAGGTAGTAAGCCAGTGCCGATACTGTTTTCCAAATCGGTGCAAAACTGGATCGATATAATGCTAGGTGTTAGAAAGGATTGCGTTCCTCGAACAAACGAGTATCTATTTTCTAATCCAAAAACTCCAAATAAATGGATAAGCGGGTATCATACGCTTCAAAAGTTAGCCAAGCAATCACAAGTTAAGAACAAAGAATTATTTACATCCACTCGCCTTCGGAAGCAAATTGCCTCTATTATTCAAGTACTGAATGTAACAGATGCGGAAATGGAACAATTTGCTACTTTTATGGGTCACACCAAAAAAACACATGAATCATATTATAGGTAGGCAATAGAATTACGATTTAATATTGAATCGCAACAAAGATCATAGTTCTTGTTTTTGCTACTTAGTAATTATATTGTTTTAGATTACCTCAGGGCATTTATCAAACGGCAAAGGTGTCCAAATTATTGTTGGCGATCAATAAAGGAGAAGGGACCAAGTATAAAGGTAAAAGTTTGAAAGAAATTGAGTTATCTGAAAATGATGAGGCTGAAGAATCTGACGGAGATGAAGAGAAAACCCAGATAACTTGCATCATTCATCTTCGAGTTCTAATTCTAATGGCAATTATACATAGGATTTCGGTTCCTGCGTTAAAGGCAATGAAAATAGACGGGTTATGACCAAAAACTAAAAAACGAAAGAAACAAAATAATGAAACAAGCAATTCCTGTTCCGATAATGTGCACGAAATCAGAAAACAAAAAACGTAAAACAAAAATGTCACAGGTACATTTTCAACGTTTATGTTTGCAAATATAACGTTTAATTCACTTTTAGCTAGTACTACAGAACGTTCTCTTTCGGAATTAGAAATATCAAAAAAAGGAAAATAACGCAGATCTAGTAAAAGATTAGGTATATTTTGTATATCTTTCCGCAATAATAATTTTTTACAGTACATCCTAAATTTCAGATACGAGTACAAGTTCTGCTTCAGAAAATGCAGAAAAAACATCCAAAACCAATAAAAAAAAATCAAAAATTGTAAGAGAAAGATGGACGGAAGAACAAAAACGATTAATATCGGAACACTTTCGTCACCATGTAAAAAATAAAATTTCACCCAAAAAAGACGAAGTAGAAAAATTTATTCGAAAGCACGATCCAGTATTTGTAGGGAGAACATGGGTAGTCGTTAAGGCTTATGCTTATAATTTATATAGACAAAATAACATAATGTTTAATTAAAAAATATAATTTAATTTATCTATAAGTAATTCATTTTATTTACTACTGCAGTATAATATTCAAATACAAAATAGAATCGCAGTCATTAATATTTTTCTGCAAGAGAGCGAAGAAATAGTAAGTTAAGTCATTATAATGCGTTCAAACTTCAATCCAAAGTTCATAATATACCAAGCGGCTCTTATAAAGCCCGAACAGTGTTGTCATGAGGTGGGCTAAACAACGCCCGGTTAGTCCCGCCACAGCAGTTGTATAAAATGCGCCCTCTACAACGAGATGCTTAGCACTATTCTGTATATAGTGGTTATGCTAATGGTATATTGTGGAGCCCATCAAAAACTTCGAATTTACGCGTTTTATAGCATCTACCATCGTATTATGATGATATACACTGGGGTACGCTATGGAGCCCGCAGACGGGCTCCGTAACGTATTTTTGGGCTCGGGAGCGTACGGTTTATATAACCGACGGGCTCCACAATGACCGTTTATATGTCTATATATATATATATATATATATATATATATATATATATATATATATATATATATATATATATCTCTAGAGATTACTTCATGAGAAATTTCTCCTATTATAAACATAAACATACACTTATATTTCTGTTAACCCTTGGATAACGCGTCATTAAAAAGTAAAAGTGGTTATGTACTCCAAAAAGTGGAAGTGGCGAGTCATAAGTGAAGGTCACAACCTTGGGTTTTCACCATCACGCCATAATAATATTTATTGCCCAACAGTTTTTACGCCAATTACAAGACAAAAATGATCAAAACACAAAGTGAGAAAAGAAGTTTAGCAAATACAAGGTACTAGTACAGATCCAAAAAATTCACTGAAATGTATTGTTTTATTTGAATGGATTGCATTCTTTCTATCGATTTCGATGACGTCACAACAAACATGGCGGATTTTTTTAATGGAACATCCAGTATATTTTTTTGTAGTTTGAAAGGACTGACCTTAATCTTCCAGCGATGCAAAGTTTTTCAAAATCGGTTCGAAAATTACTGAGTAGGTAATTTATTTTTAAAATGAGAAATGCAACTTACAAATAACATAACAGAACATCGATTTGCTTAGTTCTTCTAAACATAGCAGGTTTTGGAAATTTATCAACTTCAGTATCTTCTGTCATTGTTATTGTATGTTTTTAAGTGAAAATGGTGTTGTCAGACATAGAAAAGCAAATGTAATTTATTTTACTGAAACAAAATCTGTGACTAAAAGACGTTTCTTCACAAATTTTAATAAACAACCATCCACTTCAAAAACAATTAGAAGTTGGTTCCACAGTTATAAAAACTGCGGATCATTATCTCGAAAGAAAAGATAAACCCGTAATAATAACGTTTTAAATGACAACATAGCTGTATATGATTATATTGTGAAATATACAAAATAGTCGATTAGAAAACTTGCTTCTTCAGCATAAGTCTAAAATTCATAAAATTATACAAGCATTCAAATTAGAACCTTATAAAATTATGTGTGAAACATTAATAGACCTCATGAGAAATTGCAATTTAATAATGTCTGATGAAGCCACATTTCATTTGAGTAGTTCTGTTAATAGACATAATTGCAGAATTTGATCGGATGGAGCACCCGCGCATTTTCCTTAATTGCTAGAAACTCCGTTTTCAATTAATTTGGATACAACTGGATTGATAGAAGTGGCCCAGTAGATTGGGCTCCTAATTCACCTGACTTAACAATTAAACTAAATATTTGTCAGGCATTTAACAGAATTACCGAAGACGTGATGCACAAGACATGACTGAGTCATTTTTGAACCGATTTTGAAAAATTTTGCATCGCTGGATAGGTGAAGGTCAGTTATTTCAAACTACACAAAATATACTGGGTGTTCCATTAAAAAAGTCAATAAAAATTTTTCAAAAATCCGCCATTTTTGTTGTGACGTAATCGAAATCGATAGAAAAAATTTAATCCGTTCAAACAAAACTTGGACTAAAATGAAACATTTCATTGAAAACCGCATATTTCTACCCTGAACCGTTTAGAAATTATAGGCAGCTAAAATAGGGGAAATTATAAGTGGACAACCTGTGTAATAGCAAGTAGTTCGGAAAATACATAAAGTATTTAAATTGAACTAAAATTCAAGTCAATGGAAGTGAATATTGTGCTCGAATACATAGAAATGGGCTAGTTGAGTGCCAAGTTTCATTGGAGTAACATTTTGCCTAGTATTTAACTGAGGAACATTCAAGTTCGAAACCGAAAGTAAATAGTCTGAGTCTACATCGTTGTGGGTTAAATTTTACAAAAATGTAATATAAGGTGTCCATTTATGTAAAAAGGAAATACGAGACATGGAAGCATCTCCCAAGAGAAATTTCTTTTAAATTAGATACAAAATTAAGAGTTTTTATGGTCTCTGGTCTAAGTGACAAATATAGTGGGTTGTTTATGGTAAGTTTTTAAGCGTTCTATGTCATAATGCAATAGTGTAAAAAAATTAGAAAAGATCTATTTAAATATGTATTTTACTGCGGTTTTTAAAAGTATATAGTTAATAAAGGGGCGAGCACACCGTTACTCATTTGTATGGTAACTGACCACAGATGTTCTTTTTTTAGCAATATCCCGCGAAAACCTTGAGAATCTTCAAAGTGTTGCGTACATTTACCCAAATATGCTATATAAGTAGTAAAAACATGGTCACTGACGTTTTAAATTTAGTTACGGCTAGGTCTTCTCCTCCTACCAAAGCTACTAGCATAGTATTTGGCAAAAGACTTCATTTTTCTGTTCTATTAATGGTTACTTTACCACTGAACATTTTTCAGATTCCACTTGCAGCACACATTTATGAAATGTAGAAACTTGTGAGTGAAAAACTTAAAAAAAATGTTTTTAAAACTATTAAGGATCAATACGGGAAAAAGTAACTCTGTAACGGTTTAAACATTTTTAATATTCTTTCTATCGAAGGTAATAACAACAGTTTTTTGTGTTCAACATTAACAAATTCACAAAATTCTTTTAACTGCTGAACCGAACTCGATAATGGCTTCGATGTCAATAGGCAAGCAGTCTGCTGATGTTTGAATCCAGTTATGAAGGATATGAGCAGCACACTTCACCCCAACTAAAGGCCTTTAAAATAACTGCTAAACTTTATGAAAGACGTTATTTTGGCCATGTCTTGATGCTCCTTCAAAATTGCAATTTGTGCTGTTAGCACACATTAGCATTACTTTTGTTGTTAATTGGTGTTTGGCAACCGTTCTAATACTCGTAATATATTCGGATATAATGATATATAGTTTCACCTGGAAGATCTTTACTTATATTTATTTACACGCACCGGTATATTTATTTTCCACACGTACAAGACACTGTCGTAAGCAATTTTTTTTCGCGCTAGACTTGATTCTTAATACTGCCTCATAAGCGGGATGGCGCGCTATTGATTTAAGCCGACCAAAGTGCTAGAAAAGTCTCCTTATCCTGTGTCTTATCTGAAGGTCGCGCTATCTTTTTCGTACTCTCTAGACTTTGATTAATTCCCTCTAAATAATGAAATGTCAGAAACGGGACAAATAGGGACTTCTTTATAAATACGAAACATTTACGTAATTTATTAAAATAATTACATATACGAAATAATGTGTTTAAATTATTCAGTGTAATGTCCATTGATGATGCAGAACACAAATAAAAAAAACGTTTTTCAACTTTTTCAGATACTGGTGCTTTGGATTCCAAATTATTGACACATTCCAGCTTGGCACAAGACCTGTACTGCATGTATATTATTAAAATTTCGGCATTGGAGAAAAATAAAACCCAGCATCTTTCTTGTTTCACAACACATAAAACCAATGTAATTGCAATAGTTCATTCTCGTTCCCAACCCTAATAGAATAAGGCTTGTGCTGATGGAATATATTTGAAAAATAAAGTTTATACTAAATGGAAATCTAATAAAACGGTCGAGAGCCGTGCTGAATGCGTTGGTGCTAGATATGCCTGCAAAAGTATTATCACTAAAGCTAAAAAGTTGTTTAAACAACAAAAATGCAATGAACTAGCTACATGTCCTTTGGGCAGTCGTAAATTTTGGTCTTCAGCTTATGCCACCAGTGAAAACTTTGGTACATCTTCATTTCCCCCCATGACATCCTTTGACGAATCTGTAGACAAAGCCAACCTTTTTGTTGATCTATTTGCATGAAACTCATGTCTTAATGATTCTGGAAAAGATGTGCTCCTAATTACCTCTTCCTCATAGACTATGAAACCAATTCATTTTCGGTACAAGCTCCTTGATCTCAATAAGGCGACGGTACCCCAGCTATTGTCCTAAAGACATGCTTCCCCGAACTAGTACCAGTCCTATCTAAGCTCTATTCGATCTCTATGTCTTCTGAGGAATTTCCCTCATCATGGAAGTTAGCAAATGTTCAACCTATTCCCAAAAAAGGCGATAAGACCGATCCCTCCCACTACCGACCAATTTCCATCACTTCTATTTAGTCTAAAATCATGGAAAAAGCCATTAATCAGCAACTGCTCCCTTTCCTTGAAACTAACAAACTCTTTAGTGACCACCAACATGGTTCTTTCATATGTGAACCAAGTTGGAAACAATACATTAGAACAATCCGGTGAAACAGTTGTTGTCGCTATAGATATCTCAAAAGCATTTGATCAAGTTTGGCATAAGTGTTTACTTGTCAAACTCACCTCGTTTGGGTTAAATGATACGTTCATCCATTGGGTTTTCAGTTTTCTTGACAAAAGACGAATACGTGTCGTAGTCGATAGCTTCTTTTCACAAGAAATTGGCATTAACGCGGGCGTGACACAGGTATCAGTTATAGCGACTACACTTATCTTATTTCTTCAATGACTAACCCGGTTCATTGCTTTGCTGACGACAGCACAATTAATTGTAGTTGTGAGTCTACTCATAAAGGTAATCTACCGTCTATCTCAAATTAAGACCGTACATTCAATCAACAGAGACATTAAACGTATCCTTGAATGGGGAAGTAATGATCTAGTTAAATTTAATACTAATAAAAGTCAGTGTAGCCTTGTGTCCGCCAAAAAAAGATCTATCCTTTCCTGTTGCAAGCATGATTGTCTCAGATTTCAAATTTTCACACCATTCCTATGTTGGGAATGACCGTATCTTCAAATCTATCTTGGGTTTGACCATTTTCTGTCAGCTATTAAAGTAGCTGCTCGCAAAATAGGCTTTTTGTACAAATCTAAGCAGTACTTACCCTCTCGACAACTCTTTCTGCTGCTGTATAAGGTTCAAATTCGACCTCATCTAGAATATAATTCTCACCTATGGGTTGGTGCTCCCCAATACGCTCTCGATATGCAGTACAAATTTGAACTTATCGTACCAAACTGGCGCAATCCATATTCTTCTACACAGTTTCTAAACTCTGCTTTCTGCTTTTTTCTCACTTATGATATGAACAAAGTTAAGGTAGCCGTTCATAGGTATCTCCACCCTCCTAAGTGTCCCTCAATGATTTAGGACGGTAGGCCAAACTTAGCCTGTTCAGGACCACAATTATTAAAAAAAAAATTAAGGTTAGCTCATTGAAAATTATTATAAGTGTCTGCACAGTAGTTCGTCTATGTAGTTGGTAATCGCCATTCATGCGAAATACTTGTAATATCAAAAATAATTAAATTGCACGTAGTAAAACAATGTCGCTCGTTTAGTGCGTAAAAAAATCTTAAAATATCTCCAATATACAGTAAAATTATACACATAATAAACAAGATTCAATTTAGTTCACAACGGCTCCCTATGAACCACTCCTGGTTCCAGAACAAAGTCAGACTTTTCAAGCTTTTAAAATTTTTTCTTTCATTGAGAAAATACTCTTTCGGGAAGAAATGCGTATCAGTCCAACGCATGTACCATGTTACCTGTAAATTGAAATTTATTATGCGAACTGGCATGATGTGATGAATGGAACGTGTTCACAATACAAAATTAAAAGGACAAAGCATTCATAAAAACCTATTTAAAGTAAGATCTCAACATGTTAATATATTTAAGGCCGAGGAGCACTCTATATAAGGCTGCTATAAAATTGTGAACACCTGGTGTACGAAAGGAAGTCCTCATTTATATTTAAAGAATTTCAATTTTACGATATACTAAGTGGCAACATGAATCCAACAGTTTTAATAGTTTATTGATACCTCTACGTAATATACTTTTTCTCAACATCCTTTTAAGCATTTTGATCAAGGTCTTGCCCACTGTTAATAATCATCTTAGTGAAAGTTTTGCCACTTCCTCCTTTCGCAAGGAGTAATAAATGTGCATAATTTGCTGATTACACAAATCATCTCAATTGGCTCATTGAAAGTAAGAAGTGGTTAATTGACGTATACTTGATATTATACACATGTTATGTAAAAAGACACGCAAAAATAAGCAAATAAATTGAAGTAGGTATTAATAAACACATGTCTAGGTGTAAGTAATCTAAAGTATACATTTAAAGAAACCTAAATTAAAGTATGTCATGGGCTGAAAGCTACTAAACACTAAATTATGTAACCATTAACAAGGAATTGTATTTTAAATGATTTATTTAACCGATGTTTAAGTAAATAAATAAGTTACAAATGAACAAATTTGCATTAAAAGATAATTAACTAAGTAATGTTTAGTAACACAAATATATTTATTAATCAAGATCTGAATCCTAATAACAATGATAAGAATAACCAATTCATCATATTGCCATCATTCCATGCGGTTCACTTCACGTGTAAAAAATTGGACTGAATTACAATAAAGTAAACAAAGATTGTGATCAGTCACGCATCTAAGTTAAATTTTCAAAATTCCTCAAAATCGCCTTATCAGTGAACAGTAACTAAGTAATTGTGTTAATGCAAAACTGGGTTACGGTAATAATGAACTTGAGTACATGAAAATGATGTTTTTTGTTGGCTTAAATATATTCAGGCATGAAACGGAAACGGCAAATAAAAATTATAACAAAGCTACATTGTGTGAGGACAAACTTCGCAAATTTTTCCCAGTAGGTATGATATAACGTGTTATTAAATAATTGTAAAAATTTTACTGTTTAAGATTATCAAAACTAGATAAAGAAAAAAATATGTTGTACAGCTTAAAAACGTTATGGGCCATAAATTTATAATAGAAGTAATGTATACTTCTACGATTACAACGTACTTTCGCTAAAGAAAGGTTAAAATCTTCACTCTTTCATTTAATATCCTCTATTAACCAACCGTTCTTAAACATGTATTTTTATAATTGCAGCTACAGTTGCAAATGCAATAGATTTTTAATTTTTTTTGGAATATTATACCTAAATTATGCTACATGACGTCATACGTATCACTCATGAGTAGCTAATACCCATCCGTTATCTAACAGCTTACATTTTATTTATGTTAATAACGTTCTGGAAAGAATGGAACAATTAAGAAGATTTTGCGCTATAAATTGGTACACGTTTTTGATAGTCACTCTAAAATACAATAAATTAACGTTTTAACTTATTATTAGAGAAACTAATTGATCATTTTAATAAATTAATAATTAGGAATTATTTCAAGGGCACGAGTAGCGGGTACACTCTTCGCAATCCCGACGGAGACAGTTCTATTTCAGGGAAGCGACCCTGCCCAAATCTCCTAATACTGAGGGAACCATGTCCTAACCATAGAGTCCTAACCATTGAGTCTCACCCATTGAATCCTACATATATCACACTTCCTACTCAAATCCCTTTACCACTCGCCAACCCGCAGTAGGATAGCGTGGAGTTTTAAATCCTAAAAACCCTCCAAAATGAAATGCTAAAGTTTAAAAATCCGGGAATTGGACCCCAGGCAAAAGTTCCCTAAATAAATCACAACATCGTAAAAACCAAAAACCTAACTATTCTAACTGTAGCAACGTATAACACACAAACGCTCCGAGCTTCAGAAAGATTAATAGTGCCATGTGTCCATGATTTTATCAAGATTTGCTCATAATTTTCGAATTATAAATTATTTGTTAGTACCGAACATCTTAAATGTAGTTTAGACTCTCGTAATTGGATGTAGTAACGCATTAATGATTATAATATAATAACTTTTTTGTATTTTCTAAAACGAAAATGAAGCTTTTGTTGTTGATCGAAGTACAATGAAAGTTTAAAAGGAAAATGGGATTTAGATTTTTGGTATCGATATTTTCTAATTTGAAAGGAAACATTCGTTAGTGTCTTTGTAAATAAGATTAGTTTTGTATAAATAAATGTTATTTTAAATTGGTTGAATTTAGTTAAATCAAGTTGAGATTGCATCACATAAAAAATGAATTTAAATTTGTGACGTTTGTCTACAAAACAAATTTCTGGTAGGTCGTGTGTAAGCAATGAGACCTTCAGGATCGGGGTCAAACCACCTTTCTACTTTGTGGATATAATCTTATTCGAACACAATCGGATTACATAAGTTTTATTCAATACTGTTAATATAAAAATAAAAGGAATTCTCTATACTAATAAAAATAAACAAAAAAAATCTCAGGTATTTAGAAAAATTAATAATTAATGAAAAATAAAACAATTCTGGTGGACCCTCGGGACGGGACGCCACTGTCAATTTTCCATGATTTTTGTTATCAGTGAAATTGTGAAAAATGTTAATTAGTCTATTAATAATCCGTCTGGTGTATTCAGATTTTAGTGAAGTGCTACCGGGATATATAGTCCGTTATACTAGGTGAGTATATTCAATAATATTCAATTTTGGTAATAAATGTGGATAGTCACCAACCATGTGTTTCTACAAATTTGAATTTGTAAAACTAGGGATGCGTGAGTGGATGTAGTAAACAATCAGGATTGTCTAGGAGGTTGATAATAGAGCGTAGAAAGTGGTTTTGGGACCGTAGGGATATGAAACTGTGTATTCGGGGTCGGAACCGCCGTTTACTTGTTGTAGGGATGTTGAGATAGTTTAGGATTATTTGATTGACCCAGGTGTGACAATTTGTTTGGGGCCTGAACCTCCGGTGGAATAGCCACTTCTGAACTTAAACCTACAATTCGGTGCCAACAATGTCAGTTCAAATCATAAAATTGGTTTAAATCGCTTTTGGCTCTTGTGGCGAACTTTACGCTTTTGTGGTAAAAAGATATAATTATATAACAGGTAGCAAAGGAAGCACTATGTGAAAATACGGGGTAGTACCTCCGGCAATTCACCTACTACGTGCTTTAGACAATTTGCTATCCCGAGCTCGGTACTATAACAGACAGTGTCTGATAACTGGTTTTGCATCAGGAGTGGTGGTAACTTGGGTAGTGAGAGTGTAATAAAGGAGACGAAGGTGTTGTAACGTTAGTGGCTAGTCAGGTAGAGTTTTACGAAAATCAGTGTTGAGTAAGGTCATGTAAGTAAGTGAATAAGTCAGGATGATTGCAATAAGGAAAAAGGAATGTCTGGCGAGGGACTTATTTGTAACACAGGTTATAATAATTATAGGGAATATCTAATGTATTTTGGATCAGGTTAGGTATAATTATAATGTTAGTAAATACTAAGAGGTAAAGTAAAAGCAAAGTAATCTCAGATAATGGATGAGGAGTGGTTATATATAGGGAGACTGGCTGGAGTGGGGAAACGGAATAACAACTGATATTATTTTTAAACGATGATAATACAGTTGGGGAAACGATTTGGAAATAAGAATTGATACAAACTATTTTTAGGAATGGAAAATTTGTAAGGATTCAAGCAGGATCATTACAAATTGATACGTTGTAAGGTACATCTTTTGCAAAAATTAGATATTGCCGCCAGTTCGGCAGCATTTCAGTTGATAAGAGTTTGGTTTCAAACAAATAATTTGACTTTAAACACATGGCATTAAAGGCTAGCGTTGCTTGAAAATTTCAATTTACCATATATGAAATTACTTAGATAAGATTTCGAGAAGAAGTAGCCTCGGTTGACGATGCTTTCTCTCCCGACAATTTTCGAGTTGGACTTCGTGAATGCGCGTAGTTAGATTATTTTGAGTACCTTTTTCTTGAATTGGCTAATTAGATAGAGGGGGTTAAAAAAACAAAAACCGCAAGTGAAATTATTCACGAGGGCAGTAGTAGTTTAGGCTTGGAAGCGCTAAGGTTATCGTTACGGTGACGCAGTTTTACGGCGGAACAACGTCGATCAAGGTTCGTGTTGAAGGAACTGTAGGGGATCATATAATGGTTCAACCTTCACGAGACCACTTTATCGTTTTGTGCAGTTGGTCCATGGGACTTATCGAGATCCAGAAAGGCGGTTAGTATTTTTGCCAAGTGCTTTCGTCGTTCTCTGGATAAGTCTTCGCTTTTTGCGGAAAAATCCAACGTTTGTTCCAAAGTTTCTAACGTACAGTTCACAGTGCGCTATTAAACAAATAACATGCCGTAAATCAATAAAGCTTTTCGTAATTTAACAATATTAAGAATTATTCAGAACTTGTCCATTATTTTTGTAAAGATAATAAGTAATGCGCTGTAAATAAACCAGCTTTTGGTGTATAGGTAACGTAGAATAAAAGGTAACGAATTTCGTATTAATGTAAACATTAGTGGACATACGATCAATTGAAATCCGAATCAAATCGCGAGCTGAAGGAGAAGCAGTCACTAGCTGTACGATACTGGAAGTTGCGAGCATACCTCAGCATCAATCACATCGACGAGGTCATCCTCTGCGTCCATCATAAGTGTCTGTGTAACAAAAGGGCCTCCTTAAGTAAGGTAACATTTTTGCGTTTTTTTATTGTTGTGGTTGACAAAATTAAATAAATTCTTGTGTGTACAGTACAATCTCGATAATCCCACACATATGGGACCAGGGTCATGCCGGATTATAGAAGATTATGGATTACTGGAAGTATTATAAAAATGCTAAATAACCTTTTAGGTAAGTGTAAAACGAAATAAACACGATTTAAATGGGTTAAAAACAACAAATTATAGTTTAATACACATATTTACTTATGTACTTAATAAAGAAACACGACTTATATAATTAAAAGTTATACCACTTAAAATTGATGGTAATTCTCCCCGCGCATATATCATTATCTCTTAATAATCGCGTAGTTTTCAGCTACCCTTAAAGTTACTTGCTTAAGTTTTTTAGTCGAGTACATTGTGGACACAGGTTACACAATCAATGAAAACTAAACGTACACAGCAGAAAGTACCGTATACTACTGCAAAAACACAATGAAAACTAACAGCAGATTTGCGTTCAAGTTTTGACAGGAGAGATATTGCCCCCAAGGCGTTGTCGATTATTGAACGTGTCGGACTAAAGAATGTCGGACTATCGAGATTGTACTGTATTTCATTATTATTATATTGCTTTGTACAAACGCATGAACGAACTGTTATTTTGGAGATTAACTTTTGATTATTTTATAGTCTAAATTTTTAAGACCAGTGCATTCATTCATTAATCATTTAAATTTACTTGAGTGTTCCATATTTGTTATTTTGGTATGTCAAAATTACAGTAAGTTTAGTAAAAGGCCGTTAATGAAACTCTAGCTAGGGTCACAGCCAATTTAGATAGACTATATGATGCAACTCGCATAGTAAACAATATTGTATCCGATTTTATTTATTTATTTAATTTACATTACGTATATTTAGGTTAATAGACTCGTGTTTTTCTTTATGTAAACCTATTATTACACAGCATCTGACGACACAAATTTTTAATGATTATTTTTTTTAATTTGTTCTTCGAATTAACGTCATTACATTGTGTTTGGTTTAAATAAAACAATTACGGCCAAACGCTTTTCAATTGATTATTTAACTATAACGTACATTTAGAGGCCGATGATTTATTGCAGTATGTTTTATTTATGACTTGAACATAATTGATTCCAAGTGGTTGTGTACGGAATTAAGGTGGTTATTTTATTTTATTTTTTTTTTTTGTTAAAGCGAAATTGCTTTAACTATAGAATCTTTTTTTAGTAACGTAACGAAACAGTAGATTATTGTTTTATTGACAAATTAGTGATTGATTTTGCAGCACGGAATTATTTTAGTTAAGCGGGCAAATATTTCAGGTTGGCGAGATCTGCTGGTCCTAGAGCCACCTGCGGAGATTACGTATAGGTGAGCAAGTTATTTGAGTAGTTTGAGCGAGCTGTGATCTAACGTAATTAGGCATTTCAACCCCTATTTTGACATTTCAAATACTCGGATGATTTCGATTGTCCTCAATTGAGTAGAAGTGGTACTGGTTCCTGAAGCTCTATCGCTGAACGTATAGTGCTATATGTTTCTTACCTATATGAAATTAACCTTAGTCCACTCTAAAGTTCTTACTGACCATTGTAATTCTAAGATCAAAAAATTCCTGAGGTTAACCTTGACTCTGAAACCACTCTAGTTTCCAGGATTTGGTTCTGCATTTAGATTTCTAGGAATCGAAATCATAATAATTTGAGTCATGCATTTGATACTGTAGATGAAAAATATAGTTATAAAATAATTATAGAAAGAAGTAAGTAGCCGCGAGAAACAGAACACGTTCATTTCGAGTTGTGTAATGCACCGCATTCATGGACGACAATGGGTTACCCACATAACTTCACAAAGATAACCCTAAATGCCGTTCAACATTAGAAAATGATCAAAATACACACGCAATAATTCAGTTGCTAATACGTAAAAAAAAAAGGAGTGAGAGGGGGAGGGAGGTGGGGGGAGGGAGGGAAAAAGGAGGGATGGAGGGAAGGGGAGAGAGAAGTGGTACTATAACAAGTGCAAGATGAGTTATTTCCCCACTCTCTCTCTCTCTCTCTCTCCCTCTCTCTCGCACGCACACGCACGCACGCACACACGCACGCACGCACACACGCACACACACCCACACACACACACACGCACACACACCCACACACACACACACACACACACACACACCATACGCACCCACCGCCACGCACGCACGAACCAACACACGCACGTGCACACACGGGCACCTACGCGCGCACACACGTACACACGCGCACACACACCCACCCACGCACACACGCGCGCGGATGCGCACACAACCACATGCCTCACACATCCACGTACATGCACACACGCACACACACGCGCACACACACGCACACAGGCGCATACACACACGCACGCACGCGGATATGCACGTACGCACATACGCACGCACTCACACACATTCATGCAAAGTTAAACGAATTTAAAGAATTAAAATATACTTAATTATTTATAAAAGAAAATAAAATTATAGCATTAAAAAAAAGAAGACGAAAAAAGGGATAAAAATATGTAACGTGCCAAACGTTGAGTAGATTATTCGTTACAGAATACGGAATAACAACAATATGCCCGCTAACATTGACGTATTAGGTTGTAAGTTAAGAGAATCTGTCCTGAAATTCTAAACTTAAATAAAAATTACTGTAAAAACTTATGAACCACGTTCTATCATTTTCATATTTACTACATATATTCTTCGTCCAATATTGGGCCAAATAGCGTATAAATAAAAGCTGGAATCTGGGTCCGGACTTAACAAAAGTAAGAAATAACAACGTCCTTTAAATCGGAATTTGAAAATTTGTTTACATATTTGAAAAGAGCGAAAAAATTAAGTTATGTTAAATATCTTGGGTATTTCCGAATGTAATTTTTTACCTCTTAATTTGATTCAAATCGAAGTATTTCGATAATAAGGTATACGGTTTAAAGAAAATTATTTTTTGTAATCAATAAAATTATTAACCTTTTTATTATTCTCTTAGAACTCGATAATACTAAGTGCTTTAACATATTAAAAGTATTCAGGTAGTGCGTTGTAAAACGTGGAGTCGCCATGTTTCTTATTGCAGAAAATTACGTAATCTCTTCTGAAACACCGATTTAGATCGTCAGATTCACTCAGCGTAATTTTGGAACAGGAATTAAACCTTCAGTAATATTCCCTTGAGTGTGCTCGATACTTTCCGAAAAATTCCTGAAATCTTTAAGCTATTCACCATATTTCATTAAAATACACAGTTAGTCCTTCATCCCCTATTACATTTAAAAGTACAATAACTTGGCTTGGTCTGGTTTTTTATCTTTGCGGCTATCTAGCAGATGTAACTGGAAATTTTGTTTCCGCAATTTCCAATTGTTAACGAAAATTTCAAAACGATTTTTTCAGATTCAGCCCTGTTTTATTGGACATGAATGTTCATCATATTTTTAATTTTTTAAATGCAAAGCAATGGTGGAGCAAAAACTATTTTCTTTGCAGGTAAAGTAACTTTTTTGTGTATCATAGAGCAAAATTTTATTACGAAAAGCTGTTCAGAATCGAAAAATAATAATGCAAAATTTTAAAATAATCGGCACAATTTCATGAAACCGTTATTTTTATTTATCAACACAACTTTCATCGATTAGATCTAGGGATCTATGCATACAACATTTCAAACAATACATAGTTGTTTGTTTACAAACAATACTCATTGTCATTATTGTGAAATTTAGTAGTGGATTTTTGTTCTTCTTCTTATTCAAATTGTTTTTTATTGTAATTAACTAATCAATGACATTTCAGTATTTGTCATGTAACAGTAACGTCTATTTGTAATCAATAACAAAAATAATTTAAAAAAAAAGAAAACCTACATTAAATAGTAAAAAGAACAACTGTTCGATATAGCCTCCAGCAACTTCAAAACATCTCTCCACTCTAATTCAAAATACTTTGTATACATTTCTTAGCCATGTCCGGGGTGATTTCATTTACTGCATTAATTATTGCTTGTTTAAGATATTCATTGTTGTGGTTCATATCTCTTTGGTATATTTTCTATTATAGGTAGCCCCATAGAAAAAAAATCCACAATTGTTAAGTCGGAAGAATGGGGCGGAAAGAATATCAGTCCATATCGTCGTATCCATCGTTCCGGAAAATATTAATCCAGCCATCCTCTTATTAGCAAAGTCGAATCTGACGAACAGCCATCATGCTGAAAATACATTTCACGCCTTTGCTCCAAGGGAAAGTTCTCTAATTCTGGTAATAAAAAGTAGTCTAGCAAATCCAAATATACTTCCTGATTTAATAACTCATCCAGAAAATACGGTCCAATTATTCTGTCTGGTAAAATAGCACACCAAACATTTACCTTTTTACACAATTGACTCCTGAAATGTGGATTTTCACTAGCCCAATATCGAAAGTTTTACGATGAAACAACCCTATTCGTCGTAAACCTTGCTTCATCGGAAAATAAAATATTATAGTGAAAAAACGGCCATCCACAATTTTTTCACCAATGTTAGCAGAAAATCAAACCTAATGTCATAATCACAAGCATTTAAGGAGTGAATAAATTTTGGTTTAAAGGGAATAATGTTGTTACCTTTGAATATATTCTTTAAGTGGCTTTTGCGAAAACCAACCTCGGCTGCTCTTCTTCGTAAATTCAACCTGACATTCTCGAATAATGAATGCGTAGCTAAGGCAGTAGCTGCATCGTCGTCTTCAAGGTATGCCTTTTTCGCTTTCTTTTTGTCTTCAATAGATCTCGTGCCATTGAATTTCTTTATTAATTTTTATAATCCATTAACTGTAATGTGTACAGGGTGGTTCATTTTCGATGTTTTCTTATGGGAAGTACCCTTTCTATTACAGATAGACAAAAAGTAATGTGGGGTCCTTGTGCTCGATTTTGGTGTTAATTAAGATCCAATAGTCATAATCAATATATCTCTGACCGTTATTGCGCAATTAGCCAAAATTGAAAAACTTGAATAACTTTTATTTTTAAATATATCGACAAACTGTAAAAACATTCTTAAGGCACTCTCTTAAATAGAATCCGTTAGTGCATTCACATTTTAATGCCTCCTTACTTTAAAAAGACATGACATAAAGTTGTATTTGTTTATATGGAAACCATAGTTGGCTGTGACATTTTTAAATGACATTTTTTTTGTACTTTTCAAAAATATATAACACTTCTACGGTATTTTAATAATTTTTTAAGTTTTCTTATTTACGTTTTATATTAAGAATACACAGTAGGCATAGGAGGCTGAGATTTATTTAAGTAAAAACAAATGATACCTATATGTCAAATAATAAATTAAAAATTAGAAATGTGCAACAAGATGTTCTTAGAATTTTGTTACTAACATGCCTAATTATACAAATTCAGAAAAATTTTGCATATTAAAGTGTTTTATATTATCCGAAGGTGATAAGAATGTGGCATCGGAATTATATTTACAAAATTTTCCTGAAACGCAGTAGTCAAATATCAGTAGTGATGGTATTTTTAATAATCACAATTTACCTTACTGGGCAGATACTAACGCTCATGTCAGTGTTGTCCATAGGAGGCAAAGGAAATTTGGAATAAATGTGTGGTGCTGCATTAAAAACGGACGTTTTTATTATCACATGTATGAAGGAACATTAAACTCAATGAATATCTCGATATTGTACGAATTCATTTGGAGGGATTTCTAGAGAGTCTTTCTTTAGCGCATAATTGCAATGTCATATTTCAGCAAGACGGAGCTCCCGCACATAATTCCCGTGAGTTAGTGACTACTTAAATTTACGTTTTCCTAATAGCTGGGCGGGAACGGCAGCACCAATTTTGTGGCCTGCTCGTTCACCCGATCTTTCGCCTCTAGATTTCTTTTTATGGGTTTTTTTGAAAAACATTATACACAAAAGAACTAATAATACTGCGAATGAGTTAAAAGAAAGTGTTCGTGTGGCTTTTACACAATTAACACCATCATATAACTCTATAAAAGACGATTAGAAGACGATGCGAAGTCTGCATCCAAAAAGGGGGGCACAGGTTGAAAAATATTTGTAGTTTTAGTGTGTTTTTTATATTGATATTTTGTGTTCATATTTTTGTTCGTTTATAGAATTAGATTTTTACATACGTATAAAAATTGATTTGCTGTTAGCTTTTCATAATTTCTGATGTGTTATATTGTTTATTTTCATTTCATTTCAATTTGCATTTGAGGTTTTTTTATAATTTTATATTCAATCTTTAGATTTTATAATTTGTTGTCATTCCACAAGAACAACATTACAATTAAACTTATTTGAATTACAAAATGTCTCTAAAATATTTTACTGGAAGTGAAATTTCTTTTTTGAGTAGAATATCTTCATTCAATTTCATATCTGGTTTTCTAAGCCAACTGTTATCCTTAATAAACATACCAATTAAGAAAAATTTAACAAAACCAATTAATTATTAAAATAGCAGAGAGGTGTTATATATTTTTAAAAATCACAAAAAAATGTCATAGCCAACTATGGTTTCCATATAAAAAAATAAAACTTTATGTCATATCTTTTTAAATTAAGGAGGTATTAAAAATATGAATGCACTAACGGATTCTACTTAAAAAAGCACCGTAAGAATGTTTTTACAGTTTGTCGATACATTTAGAAATAAAAAAGTTATTCAAGTTTTTCAAAATCTCCATTTTTTCAATTTTGGATAATTGCGCAATAACGGTCAGAGATATCTTATCTTGATTATGACTATTGGATCTTAATTAACACCAAAATCGAGCACAAGGACCCCATATTACTTTTTGTCTATCTGTAATAGAAATGGTACTTCCCATAAGAAAACACCGAAAATGAATCACCCTGTACGTTGGGATATTTTTCATTGAATAGTTAAATTGCATACCTGTACGAAACATCCACAATACCATAGCACTTTACAAGATAAATTCTTTCTTGAAGAGTTATCATTGTAACAGAATGACACTTTGAAATATGTATTACTGAAAGTTGACTATAAAATGGCAATCAGTGTTGTTTGAAATGTTGTATGTATAGATTCCTAGATCTAATCGATGAAAGTTTTGATAAATAAAAATAACGGTTTCATGAAATTGTGCCGATTATTTTCAAATTTTGCATTTCTTATTAATTTTCGATTCTGAACAGCTGTTCTTAATAAAATTTTGCTCTGTGATACACAAAAAAGGTACTTTACCTGCAAAGAAAATAGGTTTTGCTCCACCACCATCGTCAAGGCGACTTTGAATTTAAAAAACTAAAAATATGATGAAAATTCATTTCCAATGCAGAAGGGCTGAATCTAAAAAAATCGTTTTGAAATTTCATAATTTTACACCTACAATGAACTCAATCCCTGGAATAAAAGTAGTTGAGCAGAGTTAATATAAAGTTGTGACCAAAATAAAAATTACAAACGTTTAAATTTGAATTCACGGAATAATTTAATTCGATAAACATGAAAAATGCATACTTTAAAATTATCATTAAACATATAATTTCAGACACATGTTAATTAAACTTTGACCAAAGCAAACAGGTTTGTCACGAGTTTATAAATTATGAATTAAATTTATTAACCAACATTTTACATCACCAAACATCAAAACTCAAGACTTAAATATTAACAATTATTTAAATGATTGTGGAATTAGAAATATTTCAATACATAGGAAGGGATTTTCATGTTTGACGAATTAATTGTTTCTTGTAAATTTTAAATACGTAATTCCTGTGGATTAAATTGTGTTAAAACAATTTTGTTTTGTATCTAAAATATTCTAGCGAAGATTTGAGAATAAAAACCGGCGTTCTATACCTTTACACACGTGCAGTTTCTTAGCAGTTCCATTGTGCTACAGATACGGTGCTGAGAAAGCTCGAGCAGCACGCCCTCCCCCTTGGGTAGGGAACGAAATACGTGGACTTTTCCTTTTCCTTTTACAGATACAATGGCAGTATCTAATATTACAATATACTTATTTAAATAATGTGCGAATACAAACTTTTAGCCTTTTGATTATTCATAATAAATGTGACGCTTCCAAATTTTAACAAAACAGAATAAAAGAAGTAAAAATTTTAATTAGTAGTCACTTAAACTTTTCGCGGCTGTTAAACAGTAATTAAGACATTAGTGTCTTAAGTAGCAATAATTTAATTTAAACAAATCTTCAAGCGGGGTTATACTAAACATCTTAACCATCAATTATCTTATCATATATACATGATTAACGAGGAATGATGGGACCATTCTATTTCATAAATTATTTGAATAATTAACACTATAATATTATAGTAAAGAAAAAAATGTGCATATATCTATCCCGTGCAAAATTTCAAGGCGAGTCTATTTTATTTTTACTAATACAAAAATAAGAATGTCTTCACATCTTATAATATATATCCGTAACAATGTTCGGTTTTTTAAATAACTTTTGTCAACTAACGTTGAAGGTAATTTTTGTTTTACAATTGCAATTGCCTTCTGGTAATTTAAAGTTATTAAAATAAAACGTTTACAATGAGTTTCTCGTAATAACTACTATTAATAGGTGATGATTGCATGCATTTTATATTCCTAAGTGGATAATAGAATTAAATCTCGGTACTATGAAATAAAGAATATTAACCATAAATTTATTTTTACACTCATTTGTTTTAATGTGCAGTTAATTAAAATTAACGAATAACAACTTTTTTTTTGGTACACCTTAAGTTGAGCACATACGGTCTTAAGGTATTCCAGGTGCCTAGTTGAAATCCTGAACATAGGAAATTCAATGGTAAAATAAAAAAAGTTGCCGTATCTCTTTCTTTACCTATTAATTTTAGAGCAAAAAGTATATGAACATTTTCTGTTTAAACTAAAAAACTACATCTAATAAGCTTATCAAAATGTCTTAAAGTATTGTTAATTTACGAAAAATTTAAAGAAATAAGTTTCTGATTTTTGATCATATTTCAGAGTGCCATGGCGCATAAATAAATAACATTTTTTTGTCTTCGTTCTGTAATCGAGCACATGCAGACCGTAAATGCTTTCGGAAACTATGCGTTTTCCGGCCTAGGCCGCCAAAAATAATATTAAATTACAGTTGGTATTCGTTGTAGTGACAGAACTGACGCGTGAGAAGTTAGCACCCCGACAAAGAGTTCCAATAGTTCTGATTAGAGTTCTAGCTTCCTTTTAAATAGTTTAGAAGTACTTTATAAACAATAAAGAGTTCCGCTCATTAATGGTTCCTATTTTTAATTTGAAAAATGGCGGGCTAACTTCACATCGAAAATCGAAATCCAGTAGTTCTGACTAGCTAAATTACTATATTTGAATAAAGTTCTAGAGTTCCTGATACGACAACATTTTTTTTTGAAAATAAAAAATTTTTGAAAATTCAATTTTGACATGCAATAGTTCCAATCAACTTTTGATGTTGTTTTATTCATTCCTAAGAGTTCTCGCTAATTAAAAAAAAATTATAATCAAAAATGAAAAAGTTTCCTTAAAAAAATAAAATATTAACAAAAAATATTTTAAAGAGTTCTAATTCTCCCAGCAGATTTGGATAGATTTCGAAAAGTTCTGAATGAAATTCGAATGATCGAAAGCGATCCGATTAATATTTATAGAAATATTCGGCGATAAATATTTTGAAGAGTTCCAATAGTTCTCGTGTAGTTCTCGAAATGCACAATGCCTTTCCAAAGAGTTTCGATGTTAAAATTAATTACGTAAATTAAAAAAAAAATGAATTTATCCGAAAAATGGGCTATTCTTTACTAATTGTTTATAAAATTATCTAATTAATTTTATCATCGGAACACTTTGCAAAGGCACTGTGTATGCTCAGAACTATACGAGAATTGTTTTAGAATAATCAGAACTCTTGAAAATCGACCAGCGTTTCATTTACATCCTCGTAAATTTTCAAAGTATCGATGAACAATATTTTGAAGGGTTCCGATAGTTCCCACAGTAGACTTAGAATTATTAAAAATTTGTGAGCTGTTTCAGTGTAAATAATTTTTCAATTATTACGTATATATTTTATCAAAATACAAAATGGAAATTAAAAGAAATAATAATTCTAATAAAATTTTTATTAGGATAATTTGCAACATCTTTTACAATAAGCTCATTACGAAAATAGGCAACATTATAAAAACAAAAATAAAATCTATGTCAAATAGATGTTTAAAACTTCATGTCAGACAGAGGATAATGGACATCTAGATGCTAATTTAAAAAATTAAAAGAAATGAAATAATTTCTTCGTTTCTCTGTCGTCAAAATCATGACAGAAGTGGAACATTTTCTCCCTAGTTTAGGTAGCGGACCACGAAAATTTTATTATTGCAACAAACATTTTTTAAATCGAAATTGTTACCGCGACATGAAAGTTAATTAATGGGATTTAACATATCTTATTAAATATTAAGTCATTATTTGAGCATGGTTTTCGGAATATTTTATTTTTGTAACTAATATTTGGGCGAGGGTTGAAAAATATGTGTTAGAGGTTTGACTAGCAGGTGTAATCAATGGAAATTATTATGCGCACATTTTTTATGTAAAAATGTCACTAGTTAGTAATTAATTACGTCGGTACACACTGCAATCAAAGACGTCTTTGTTTGGTACGTGCAAACTTGAGACCTAAATGTAGCGTTTGTTACGAACGAATGCATATTTTTAAAATTAAGATGTCGTTCAATAATTAATATGAAACTGTTCCAACATAATAATTTTTTGTTTTTATTACATTTGAAAAATGGGAGTTGATTCCGTGAGTAAATGTAGTTAGTTTTGAAATCGGGGGAAAGGAAGTTACAGTTAGAGTGTCGACGGAACCAGATCGAGAGGTTAATTAAATACCGTCATTGTAAACAGTTTGTCTTTAAAATAATTCTTGTGTGTACATTTCCTTTTGAATCAGCCAACGCTAATTTATCTTTTCTTTCAGGTATTAGTTTTAATGTGTTTTTCAAATATTAATCTATAAATAACAGTCACCCTTTTTGAAGTTAAACCGCGTATGTTAACGATTTGTGTCTGTGATCAATTAAGGGAATATATATTAGTAGAACACAGGCATCTTAGCCGCCATCTTGGATATTGACGTCACCAGACCGCCCACGTGGGAGACCGTATTTTCCACCCCTATGGTTTCTTTTCGGATGCCTTTTTCAACCCCTTGATTTTCACCCTAATTTGGTTGTATTAAGAGCCTTTTTGACAGCCATGCCCTTTTTGTACTTGCTCACGTGAGGGGCACTTTTAGGCCTTGGTCTTGGATTTGGGGTTGGGGCAGGATGTTGGCTTCTTTTCGTGGGCCTTTTCAACCCTTGGGCGGAGTTTAACCCCTAATTAAGGTCCTTTTGTGGGCCATCTTTTTATCGACCTTTTTTATCGCGCATACTTGAGAGACGTATTTAGGCCTTGATCTTGGAGTTGGTTTTTGGGGTTGGACTTGGAGTTGGTCTTAAGGTTGGGGGTATAGTTGAAGGCTAGGGGTGACAACTATTTTTGGTAATTATCTCGTAGACCATTTTGTTTTTCTTGACCCTGTACCCTGATTGGAGGAGCTAAGTCTCTGCCTTCTGATTGGTGGGGAATTTGAAATTGTTTTAATAAGGGACCCTAATGCTAACTTGTAAGACATGTGTAGTGCTTCGCAACTTGTTCTCGGGCCTTCGCCCCTGTCGCGGCCCCTGGTTGGAAATGGTATGGGGCCCTAACCTTATAAGACAAGTGTAGGGCTTGGCCCCTATCATAGCCCCCTTGGAGCAATTGTATGTGGGTTCTAACCTAATCTTACAGGTGTAGGCCCTCGCCCCGGTCATAAAAATTTGTATTCTAATAAGGTGACCCTAGCCTTGTAAGACAGGACTTGTGTTAGGGTCTGCGCCCCGGCCCCTTTGAGTTAAAATTGATTTTTAGCGCCATCTAGCAGTATATTTTAAAAGTTCATACATGTCCTTGTAATTGTTATGGCACAAAATTTGAATTCTAATAAGAGGCCTCTAACACTAACTTATCTTAAGAACTTGTTCAGGCCTTGGAGTTTAGATTTATAAACATAGACCTAGGGCATGTATTAGAGTTAAGGTCGCCAGATCTTTGCGATGTCATGTCTCACATCTTACAAGAAAATCAGCTTCCAATTCCAAAAATACTGGTTTGGTTTAACTTACACCTCACGCAAACACATACACAAACTTACAAAACACGCAAACTCGCAAACACGCAAATACGAAAACACACAAAACCAAAACACACAAAACTAAAACACGCAAACACACAAAACGAAAACACATAAAAACACGCAAATACGAAAACACGCAAGCTCGCAAACACGCAAAACAAAAAAACACAAAATGAAAACACGCAAATACGAAAACACACAAAACGAAAACACGCAAAACCTAAACACGCAAACTCGTAAACACACAAAACGAAAACACGTAAATACGTAAACGCGCAAAACGAAAACACACAAACGAAACCACAGAAAACGAAAACACGCAAACTCGTAAACACGCAAAACGAAAACACGCAAATACGAAAACACGCAAAACGGAAACATACGTTTTGACAGTTTCAAATACTGAGTACAAATAAAAACACAAAAACATACGGATTTGACGAAACTATTACTAAATTAATTCATTTTCCGTGTGTTGTGTTTCCGCTTTTGCAAAAAATAGTATACACATCTCAGGAGAGGATGCTATTTTTCCCTCGGTGTTTTGTAGCCCTCGGGCATCGCCATCGTGCTGAAAACTGTATCTCAGGAAAAATCATTTATATCTTTCCCTCTGTGTATAATGTACTATTATTTATAATTTTTTTAGGACGTTCATAACGAAAACAGGCAACATTGTAAAAATACAAACAATAATCTATGCCAGAATGACGTTTAAAACTTCATGTCAGATGTTAACTTGAAAAAAATTCACTAATATAGTTTAACCATTTTCGTTCATATTTCAGTAATTTTTAGACTTACCTTGCGTTATATTAATAAACTTTATAAAGAAAAGTTATGTAAAATTAACTTTTCTTTAAAACATATGTCTCCACTTTTCCGTATAAAATTAATCGTTATTCAGATAGTGAAAAAATTTGAACTAACACTTGAATTCTACCTTAGGAATTTTTTTGCCGCTAAATTACGCGTCGTATTAAAAATTTGCATAGAACACAACTAATAGATATGTTTCAGGTCTATATTTCGGTATGTTTATATCTTTGAAATATGCAGTTGTTTTAGAAATATTTGAAAAAAATCAAAAACTCCCAAAATGTACTCATCTCCAAGCCAAATGAAAACAAGCTTAAATACAAAATTTTAACTACGTAGGTATTTTTGTTCTGGAGTTATCGTGAATAGGGACTAACATACGTTCACACAGACATACACAGGCATCCAAACATCATGGCCCTTCGCGAAACTTGGCCAACAGTTGTAAAATGAATAAGTCGATTTAGCGATAGTGAAAAAAAGTCGATTGCATAACCTTCTATACCTACATAAGTATAATGTAACCTACATTTCAGTGGGGGAGGGGGGAGTCGGCGCCTTATCTCGAAAACCATATGTCCTAGATTTTGGGAAAAAATTCTTATAACACAATCGACTCTAAAAGAATATTAAAAATGTTTTTGAGTCCATAGTTTTCCGTAAGCTATCGCTTACAAAATATAATTGCATTTTTTACAAAATTTTCCCTAATTTAAGTTGGTAAAAAATATCAATTTTAGAAACTACTGTCCTTATTCTACAACTCTTGTTGAAGTCATGTTTCTGTATCATCTATTCTGAAGTAGTGTGGGAAGCGTTGACATAAAAAGACTAACTTCCATATGCCTGAATCGATTTTTACAAACGTAGACTCCATGCAAAGAGAATTAAAGGTAGATTCCAGAAACAAATAACAACACTTTTAATTTTTTAGTAGACAACTAGAGGGCGGCACGTAACACCAAGTTCTATTTATGATTTTTTTTCAAATAAAATGCTACTACTCTAACCAGCTCACAAAAAGGCAAATAAGATGACTTACTGACCTGTCAAACCGCGAATTGATATCTCTTGTCATTCCAAAGATATTGCCATTTTTGGATGAGCGTTAATGATTGTTGTTTGAGAATAAAATAATAAGTAAAAAGGCAACACAAAAATATTTATTAACATAAATAATGAAACAAAACTAAGGGAGCTACTCATAACGAAACTTACAAAACCCACCTACTATCTAATTATTTTAAATACTCAAAATACTTGACACTATTTGCTATGCACAAATTCAGTCTTTCTATAGTGGAATTAACACGGGTCTCAATTTCAGCAAGGGAAATAATTCCAACTGCTTCCCGAATCCTATCTTTCATATCCTCACGTGTAGTTGGACGTGTTTTAAAAACTAAATCTTTGATTCTTCCCCATAAGTAAAAATCTAAAACCGTAAGGTCTGGTGACCTTGCCGGCCATGGAAAACACTCCCACATCCAATCCACTTATCTGAAAATACAGTATCTAAATAAATCCGGATATCTGCTGCAAAATGCGCTGGGCAACCATCTTGTTGGTATCACATGTCTAGTCTGTTTTGAATAGTAATATATTTCAGGATAATTAGTAAAGCATTCGTCAAAAGATCTAAGTACCTTTCTCCAGTTCATGTTCCGTCAAAGAAAAAAGGTCCATTTAAAATACCCCATCATACGTTTAAACTCCAACAATTTTGGTAATTGACTTCCCTTTGCCAGTGAGGGTTGGTTTCTGATCAGTAGTGGGAATTGTACAAATTGACTTTACCATTGCTGGAAAACGTAGCCTCATCCGTTCATAATATTTTAGATGGGAACTCTGGATCATTGTTCATTTCTTTTAACCAGTTGCAATGGACCAGTCGTCGATCAAAATCTGTTTTATTTTAACTCCTGGTGTAAAATAACATGATATGGATTCATTTTATAATCCTTTAATATTATTTGCACCAAAGAATAATTCAATCCTAGATCTCTTGCAATTTCCCAAATGCTTAAATGGGGTTCATTCAGTTTTAACATACGCCTATATGTTAGTTACATTTGGTTCATTGGGACTTCTACGTATCCTATTTTTTGATGCGACAAGTTGAACATTGCCGGTTTCTGGCAATCTTTGTGCCAATCTTTTGAATACTTTCCGAGAATGACGCCGTATTTCAGGATAAATGTTAAAATGATTAGATCTATCATTTCCTGAAGTTGCATGTATTCTTCCCGAAACGCTGATTTTCACGTTTTGATGTTGTTTCCCAAATAATACAGAATAATAATAACCACATTTTAAGTATCTTAGAAACTGTTAAACTTATCGATTTAGACAAAGTATACCTTTTTTTTATCTGAAATACATCAAGGTTACGTAGTTTAACAAAAAAAATCCACTTTACTCCATTGGCGTAGAAATTAGGGATTAGGGATAATTTGGGGGAAAAAATTCATATAACAAAATCGACCCTAAAAGAATGATTAAAAATGTTTTCGAGTCCATAGTTTTCCGTTAGGTGGTTATCACTTACAAAATATAAGGTTGCTCTACCCCTTGCGTTCTACGCCACTGTACGGTGCAGTAAAAGTGATAAAACTACATTATGCTGCAGTTTACAAGTTTAGACATGAATAGACGCATTAGTCACACAGACATTGGTTATTATTCCATTTATGGTTTGTTTCCTGTGTAGTAGTGACGTTCTTTTCTCGATTTGTAAGTTGCAATAATGGATCCTAAGAAATTCTATGGGTAAGTGTAAATAGTAAATTATGACGGAATAAATTGTAATTAAAAACGATATTTTAGGAAGAGCATCACAAGTTATAAATTCTTGAAAAATGCTGTGCAGGATATTGAAGCCTCAACATCACAAGATGTAGTTAATGTTGTAATTTTACCTCCTAGCTCTGGAGATCAAAATATTCAAAGCGATGAGGAATTTGACGATGATGAAATTCTGGACAGGCAAGATCTGCCTCAGGATGTACCAGGTGAAATAGAATTGCATAGTAATGAGTTGGAACTGTCTGACGACGAAGAGAACGAAGTGATTGTAGAAAGAAAATGAATATGGAAAAAACAGAGGATGTTGGAATTATACAAAAGGCAAGTGATCCCGCCAAAATAGGAGAAGAACATTGTGGAAAATCGCCTTATGAAATATTTTTCTTGTTCTTTACTAATGAGATTATCACTTTCATTCGCGATCAAACAGAACTTTATGCCCGGAGGGATAGAAATTGTCAAACGTTTAGTTTATCCGAAGAATAACTGCGTCAATTTCTTGGGTTACTTCTCATTAGCGGTTACCACAGTTTGCTCCCTACAAATGATTATTGGTCGACGTCAGAAGACATGCAAGCACCAATTTTTCCGAGTCATGAGTAGAGAAAGGTTCCGCATAATAAAACGGTATCTTCATCTTGCCGATAATAACAATTTAGTTCAGTCTAAAGTTGCAAAAGTATCTGTGTTTTATGAAAAACTCAAAGAAAAGCTTCAACAATTTGGAGTTTTTCATAAACATCTGAGTATTGACGAAGCGATGGTACCGTACCATGGACATCACTCTGCTAAAATGTTTATAAAGAACAAGCCTATTCGTTTCGGGTTCAAAATATGGATGATTTGTGGAAGCGACGGTTATCCTTACAACTTTGAAATTTATTGTGGGAAAACAAGTGATACTTCAACTCCATTAGGGAAACGGGTGGTGAACAATATGTTATCGGTAATCGAAGACCCAGCTAATCACATTGTATACTTCGACAATTTCTTTACAAGTTATGATCTTGTGAAAGAACTGTCAGAACGAAACATCCGTGCTTGTGGTACTGTCAGAGAAAATCGAACAAATAAGTGTCCTCTTATTTCATCAAACGTCTTGAAAAAGCAAGATAGGGGTGCATACGATTATAGATCAGATGGTACCGTACTATGTGTAAAATGGAATGACAATTCTGTCGTCACAATGGCTAGCAATTATTTTACAGTTACCCCTCTTCAGAAAACAACCAGGCGTGTAAAGTCCGAAAACAAAAAGGAGATTGTACAACCTAATGTAATCAGAAATTACAATATGGGGATGGGCGGTGTGGACTTAGCGGATCGTCTATGTGCCAGTTACCGGCCTAGGTTGCGATCAAAAAAATGGTGGTGGAACCTTTTCTTCCATGCGTTGAATTTAGCTGTTGTAGTAGCTTTTCAATTCCATCAGCATGTGAATCCCAAGGAAAACACTGTGCATTTGGAATTCCGAAGAAGTGTTGCAGTGGCTTTGCTAAAAGTTGGTGCAACCCAGCGGAAAAGAAAAGGTGCACCGTCTGCACCTGTACTGGGGGATATCAGATTTGATGGAATAAATCACATACCTGATACTATCACTCAAGGGCGATGTGTCGTTTGTCAGATAAATACCAGACTACAATGTAACAGATGCGAAAAACGACTACATAAAAATTATTGTTTTGAACAGTACCATTCAAATAAGTGAATCCTTTGTACATTTTTACTTATATGCACTTATTCTAGCTAAGTAAGTTTCATACTTTTTCATGTACAATGCAAAAACAAAAATAAATCTTTGTTCTTGGGCTATTACTGCTCTTTTATACCTGTTATGTTTATTACGATATTCTGGACAACATAAGAGACCAACGTTCCCCTTTTGGGAACATATGTTATTTTGGAAATTACAACTGCAACATCAATTTTAATTGTTTATTTTATTAGTGTTAGGCACAACTAACAAGTTCTTGGAAAATGAACGCTTTGCGTAAAGTGTAACTGTAAACGGCCTTTAAAAGGTTAAACACGATACGTTTACCTACACTGTAACATATGTTGCAGAATTCAAATATGTATGTATATTCGTTTGCGAATTCTGGGAGTGTTAGGAATAAATTACCAAAAAAATGTTAAATACAAAAAGACGTATATAAAATAACATTTTTAATTACCAATGACTAAGTTGATATGGGACACACGGTTTATGCAATATGGGAAAAATTAGTTTTACTGCAGTGTAGAGCATTTAGTTAATGGTAAATAAATAGAAGCAAGCAGAGCATGCATGAGTTTTCTAAAATGAGATGGTAATTAACTATTTTTGTGTAGCTAAATCCGCTGGCCAGAAATATTGTTAATTTATTTTAACGGATGTTGGGCTTCCCTGCAATTTTATACAAACATCATTAAAACGTACGTAACTTCCGTTTCATATACATTGTCTCTTAAAATACACCGCCTAGCACTATTTAGTTCAACTAAGCATTATTGTTTACGGTTTCTAATTTTGCAGTCATTAGTAATCGCGTTTTTAAAATTAAACAAAAATTCTGACAGACTTAAAGCTTTTTAGACGCGTTAACCGTTAGGCTATGCAACACCGAAATTGCGCATTTCAATTTAAAATTCCAGTTTTAATATTAATTGCTTATTCAAATCAGTACCTCTAAAAAACATTCAATAACACGCTTTCTGGTCATTTTTAAAAACTACACATTTTGTATTTTATAATTTAATATCCACTCATGAACAAAAATATTACATATTTTTTATATTAATAAATCCAGCAAATGTCGATTGCTTTGAGTATTACTTTTATATAATGTTATTATTCTAGCAGGCTGTGAAAGCATTTGATTTCTCCGTTTTGTGTTTTGTGAAAGTTGTAGAAATAGTGCGTTTCCTTGATAAATGTTATAAACGATATTTTTGATTACAACCTTGTTTTGCTCTATTGCTTTTGTTGCTTTATGTATGTCCATTAAGCTGGACCCCCCACCAACTGAAAAAAAAATCAGACTTCTTAAAAAAATTTGTGATAATTATATGCTAATTTGTTACCATATTCAAAATTTTGTTGCTGAAGAAGTATAGCAGTAAATTAGAAATGAAGTAGATGGAGCCAGTTTAACGTAAAGCTGCCCCCGGCCCCCCAAAAAACTTATTGCGTACAAGAAAACGAACGAATGTCAGGCGGAAATTTATTGCTAATTTGTCGCTGTAAAATAGCAATAACTAATTTGCGAGATTTGCAAAAAAAGTTATGTATCCTTTTACAAATGAAAATGATTAATTTTATTATTATGATTTGTAAAAGACAAACAACATACATGATTTGAGCTTCACTAAAAAAGCGTAACGATAGACAATTACTTTTCGTTATTTTTATTTGCATAAACAATTTTCTTGCTCAAATAGTAGTAGAACCGAGAACGCGTTTCTAATAGTTACTACGTAAATTTGTTTTTCGCACTACAATTAACAATAATTTAGAGATAATCGAATTTGTTGCTAATTATAAACAATAAAAAACGACGGAAAATGGACGCTTTCTCATACGGGGCATTGTTGTTTTAATGTGCATAAACAGTTTGTTGCTCAAATAGTTACTACGTAAAATTGTTCTTCGCACTATAATTAACAATAATTTATACATAATCGAATTTGTTGCTAATTATAAACAATAAAAAGCGAACGGAAGTATAAATTATTGTTAATTATAGTGCGAAGAACAATTTTGCGCAGTAACGATTTGAGCAACAAATTGTTTATGCAGATTAAAACAAAGTAAAATCCCGTATGAGAGCACATCGATTCTCCGTCGTTTTTTATTGTTTATAATTAACAACAAATTCCATTGTGTATAAATTATTTTTAGTTATAGTGCGAAGAGCAATTTTACGTAGTAACTATTTGAACAACAAATTGTTTACGCAAATTAAAAAAACGAAGATTCCCATATGAGAGCTAATCGATTCTCCGTCGTTTTTTATTGTTTATAATTAGCAGCAAATTCGATTGTGTATAAATTATTGTTAATTATAGTAAGAAGAACAATTTTACCTAGTAACTATTTGAGCAAAAAAATTGTTTATGCAAATTAAAACAACGAAAAGTCCTGTATGCGAGCATATCGATTCTCCTTCGTTTTTATTGTTTATAATTAACAGCAAATTCGGTTATGTATAAATTATTGTTAGTTATAGTGCGAAGAATAAATTTACGTAGTAACTATTTGAACAACAAATTGTTTATGCAAATAAAAATAACGAAAAGTCCCGCGTGAGAACGTATCGATTCTTCATCATTTTCTTAGTAACATATTCGTTAATCTGTAAGTTATTGTTTATAATGTGAAGATCAATTTTACGTAATTACTATTTGAGCAAGAAGTTGTAAATGCAAATAAATAAAGGCAACGAGAATAACTTCCACTGGGGCGGCGAACGCATTGTGGTTATTTTGGCGGAGTAGGTAGAGGGTATGTATAATAATTTTAATTTAGATTTTGTTAAAATGTTTCATATTTTAATAAGTAATTTTCTATCGCTATCCTTTTTTAGTGAAGCTCAAATCATGTATGGTGTTTGTCTTTTACAATTAATCATAATCATAAAATTAATCATTTTCATTTGTAAAAGGATACATAACTTTTTTTGCGAATCTCACAAATTAGTTATTGCTATTTCACAGCAAGTTTCCGCCTATTTTCCTTCGTTTTCTAGTACGCAATAAATAGGGGGGAGGGGGCAGTTATACGTTAAACTGGCCCCACCCACTTCATTTCTAATTTACTGCTATGCTTCTTGAGCAGCAAGATTTTGAATACGGTAACAAATTAGCACATAATTAGCACTAATTTTTTTAAGAAGTCGGATTTTTTTTCTGTTGGTGGGGCCAACTTAATGGACATGCTTTAATGTGTCATTAAAAACCTTCCGTAAATCGACGCCGCAAAATAATGCGCAAAGAAGTGGATGCCGTAAAAGTATGGCAGGAAAGTTACAGACAGCAAAGCATTTCAAGAATTGTTCAAATACATCAATTGACGGTCTCTGGGATTATAAAACGGTACCACGAAAATGGAAATTATAAAAGTAGGGCAAGGCAAGGATGCTGCAGATGATCGCTTTGTTCAAATTCAGTGTTTAAGAAATCGAGAACATACATCTTCTCGATTAAGAACTGAGCTGCAAAACTGTTAGTTCTAAGACGATGGTTAAAAGTAGTCGGTTTGGATACCATAGTATCTATCGTAGTGCCCCATCTCTTTCAACAACACAATTCGGTACACTCCATGTTAATTGGCTCATGAAGGAATTGTTTAATTGCCGAAACAAGGATTCAACTATGTAAGCCAGAGGGATGAAGCAAGGTGTATAGAAAAGCCGGAGAGCGTTGCAACATTTGTAATTTTATTAATAACGTACACTTTGGAGGTGTTGGAGTAATTTTTTGGGGTGGTATTAGCTGGGAGTCACGTACGAAGCTTGTGGAGGTTAACCGAAGAATGACGACTCAACGATACATTGAAGACATCTTGCCCTATGTTGAAGTTATAGGGTATGAGATATTTGTGTTAATGATAATGCTCGCCCACACGTAACAGCTGCAGTAACACAGTATCTCTTACTTACTTCTTCTTCTCTGTAGGTCATTGACCTGTTCCATTCGTTTAATCAAGCCTCTTGAGATGCCGATGTCCAGCTGTTTTTCCATCTTTTGTTTGCGCATATCTTTACGATTCTGTCGTCTTCCATTCTTTGTACATGATCACTCTAATTTCTTCTTCTTTTCCTTCCCCAACTAACTATATCTTCTATTTCGCATTGTTCTCTTATTCTCTTGTTATTGATTGTGTCTGTTATCGTTCTTAGACTATGTCTCCGTGACTGGTTACTATTATTCCGAGGTACGAGAATTTCATTACTTGTTCTATTGTTTTCCTATTAATTTCCAGTTTGCACCTGACTGGTTCTTTTGAGATTACGATGCCTTTTTGTTTTATCCGTGTTGATCATCATATTCAATCTTTTTGCTGTGTAAAAATCTTTGCAATCCATTTTCTGATTGCACTACCAAGACTATATCGTCTGCACATACTAGTATCTGTATTCGTTTGTCTCCTAATATGTAGCCTTCGTTAACTAGTTTTTACTCTTCTATGATTTTATCCATTAGTATGCAGAATAATATAGGACTTAAGCTATCCCCTTGCCTGATTCCTACGTTTACATCCGCTTCGTTCGTTAGTTCATTGTTATTTCTTATTTTAGTGGTACTGCGTCTGTTTAATTCATGAATTTAGTGTGTTATCGGGTATGGAACTTTGTTATGTATTACTGCTAATATATGTTTCAGCTTTACTCGATCAAAAGCCTTTGTCATACCGATGAAGCATGTACATGTTGGTTTCTGATATTCTATAGCTTTTTCTCTCAGCTGCACGCTGTATATATATATATATATATATATATATATATATATATATATATATATATACAGGGTGTCCGGAAAAATGTGGGAAATATCTCGGATTTAGATAGAAGACGAAAAAATAAAATGACAAGTTCCTATAAATTTTTTTCCTCCAGCCCCTAAAGGACGCCGCTGGAAATAAGTTTTTCTTGAATAACTTTTAAACTACTTGACATAATTTAATAAAAATTCAGTATGATGGCCACTAGTAAGGGCCTCTTAAAATAGTATCCTTGAAACATACTTAGTTTGTTTAGTTTACCAGGGTTGGACTAAGTTGTACCCCTTAACGCCTAAATTTTTAATACCTTGTATGATAAAGATTTAAAAAAATATTTTTGGGTAGCTTGAACCTTTACCTAAAAAAAAGGTATACTTGTTTAATATGGATAAAATGAACTATTTTCGAGAAAAAAAAATAATAAACGAATTAATGTTTCATAATAAATTATTAAAAAAAATTAAGCCAGTGTTTTTTCGAATTTTTACGAGAAAACACTCTTTTAATAATAAATTAGGAAAACCAAATTAAACATATTAATTATTTAAAAAATGTTGCAAACTTAAGTAAGTTTATTGACCCACGAGGTATAATTTTATTTCTTGTTCATTTTATTTATCTTTACTCAAAAAAACGTATGTCAAACATTCCTATGATACGAAATAAATAAATAACCTGCATTTTAGAACTTGACATTTGTCACATCGCTGATACATTGATCGACATTAATTTGCTTTAAATTTACTGATTTTTGGATTTCGTGGTGATTTGAATTGTAAACTTATTCGAAATATGGAATTCATTATTGAATATGCAGATATGCATCTCATGTATGGTCTTGCCTCTTGCAATGCTTTGGAAGCAAGAAGATTATATCACGAGAGCTTTCCTAATCGTACTATTCCAAATCAGAAGACATTTCAAAGAGTTGATCAACGTCTAAGAGAGAATGGTGAGTGATTTCGGTTACTAAGGTAATAATATTGACTTTCTTTATAACTCTAGGAATGTTTAAGAGAAAAAGTACTGATGCCGGTTTGACAAGAACAGTGCGTACGTTGGAATTAGAGGAAAATACTTTGAATGCTGTAGATGGCACTCCTTCAACGAACACTCGCAAATTAGCCGCACAATTTAATAAGCCGAAAACAATAATTCATGAAGTTCTTCAAGAACAGCTGTTATACCCATATCATTTGTAAAAAGTGCATGAATTGATTCCTGAAGATTTTCCTCGTAGAATGCAGTTCGCAAACTGGCTATTGGATCAGCAACGAAATAATGAAAACTTCATTAGCGCTATTCTTTTTACAGATGAAGCAGCTTTTACCAAAAATTGTATCACGAATTTACACAACTCACACGTATGGACTGAGGAAAATCCTCATGCAACTATTGTTTCGCATCATCAACATCAGTTTCAATCAATTAATATCTGGGCAGGAGCCATTGGCAATTTTTTGACTGGACCATTTGTATTGCCGGCGCGATTGAATGGACAATTTTATTTGGAGTTCCTCCAGAACGCTTTTCAAGATTTAATAAAGCATTTACCTCTTGAAACCCGCCGAAACATGTACTTTATGCACGATGGGGCACCACCTCATTGCTGTACGGGAACACTTGAATAACGTCTATCCAAACCATTGGATAGATAGAGGCCTGGCTTCCTAGATCTCCCGACCTGACGCGTTTGGATTTTTGCCTGTGGGGACACCTCAAAACCTTGGTGTTTGCCAGGCCGGTTGACTAGGGAGGAGCTTCTACAGAGCATCACGTTTCATTGTGATGTGCTAAGGAATAATGTGGGGTTATTATTGTGGCGGGTACAGCAGTCCTCAATTCGCCGAGTGTATCAGACTTCACGTAGCCCATGTTGAACCCACTTTTTAATTAAATGAAAATGAAACATAAATTCGTTTATTATTTGTTTTCTCGAAAATAGTTAATTTTATCGATATTAAAAACAAGTATACCTTTAGAGAAAGGTTCAAACTACCCAAAAATATTTTTTTTAGATATTTATCATACCGGGTGTTAAAAATGTAGGAGTTAAGGTGTACAATTTACTTCATCCCTGGTAAACTAAACAAGCTAAATATGTTTCAAGGATACTATTTTAAGAGGCCCTTACTAGTGTAATAAGGATTATTTTCAAAAAGTGAGTCTGTGCACCTCATACTGTAAGAGATGTCTGAAGCGAGTATTATATAAGTGTTTCTCGTTTAATATGTAGAATGGGGAAAGTGTTAAACTTTGTGTGGTTTAAAAATATCTCAATATGTGTCCCTACAGTTGAAAAATGCACCTTAGTGCTCGTTTTGGCAGAATAAATAAATGATGTACAGTATTAAAATACTTATCTTTTTGGGTCTTTTATTGGTCTATTTGTATACTAAAGTTATTATTTTTCAAAGTTCACAAAATTGTTTCAACATCTTTTACAATTTTAATACATAATATTACTAAATGACGAAGAATAAGTGTTATCGAAACGTTTAGATTGTATAACTTTAGTATACAAACACACCATTAAAAGCCCCAAATAAGATAAGAATTTTAATATGAGTAATAATGGTGAAAGTTTACATTTTCAGATGTACGGTATTACTTATGCCACAGCATATCATGCTGTATCTCAAGAGATACTCAAAGTTTGATCGGTAGGAAAAAAAGGAAAAGGCCACGTATTTCATTCCCTCCCCAAGGGGGAGGGCGGGCTGCTCGAGCTTCCCGAGCTCCTTCAGACACAATCATGGATTGTGCTTGTGATCAGTATTGACAATTTGACTAAGCTTATTTAGTGCATAACAATGTTTTGATTACCGAAAATATTGAATGTTGATCAAATGAACCAATTATATATATATATATATATATATATATATATATATATATATATATATATATATATATATATATATATATATCACTTGTATACCTGTGTAACTTGTGTATAATAACTGTTAACCATTGTTATACTTTCTAGATCGTGCTGGGTTAAAGCGTCCCAGTCACAATCGTTATGCGGTATTGTGAAGGAGCCATAGACCTTCACAAAGATTGGCACCCGTTACAAATGCAAATAAAAAAACATGGTCAAAGCGAAAGATAGAAAACGTATGGAAAACTATGATAAGTAATCGAAATTATGAAAAAAAAATAGTAGAATGAAAATGGATTATGGTTTACGATATAGTTTTTGATGTATCTAAAGATTGCATTTCTATTTGGAATAGCGACAGACTAATAATAATATAACATATGCAAATTATTTATGTGAATTATAAATACAACTATATATCAAATTTTAGTGTAATTTTAGGTACCAACCGGCCAACCGATGACTTTTATAACTTACTTAGACCCTATCATTTAAATATTTGGTTAATAGATGCATTCCAACATTAAAACATATTCCTACAATAATAGGTACTAAAATAAAAACAAAATATAGGTAGAAACTACTACCACTATTTGAAATTATTTGAACTGTACTTTTATCTGTAATTGTTACAAAAGGATTAGTATTCCAAGTTTATTTTCTAAGGGGACTTTCCCTAAAAGGTTTACATCGGTTTACATAGTCAGATTGTTTGTAACAGACTGTATCTTTTCTTATAAATTCGTTGTTAATCCGTAACTACGGTGGTGTGGTCTACCCAGACACCCCGTAATTTTAAAATGGCGGATTTTTACGCGCCCTTTCCCCTACCTTTTCAAGCGGACAGATATCTTAATACCAGTGCGTAAGCGGCGTCCGTTGGTTTTAATCGTGACTATCACGAATCCCAACGAAAGAGATAATATGTGGAGTAGAAGTATCTATCACCACACTACCAGAAGATGCAGCAGAAATTATTCGCAATGTATCCAGAATATTAAGAACAACGAAACCGCCAGAAAGAAACGTAACAGCGAAACAATTACAGGCACTCAAAACATTGAAAGAAAACAAAAACATAATCGTGCTACCTGCAGACAAGGGCAATGCAACTGTAGTTGTGGTTATGGACAACCGGAGAATAAATGGGTTACTAGTGGATTTGACCTACCAACGAATCAACACGAATCCGACGAGTTATCAAGAATAAACCACCAAAAATGAAAATAAAAGCAAGTAGCATCGAGAAATTCAACCGTACATCATTCCAAAGGAAAAATCGTCGAAATGTCTGAAATTTTACTGAAAATTCATAACGAAGGATTACCATTAAGTCCAATTGTAAGCTCCATTGGATCATCACATCAAGAATTGCCAATAATTTTAGCAAAACAGCTGCAACCATACACCGAGGAAGCCCACCCATATGTCAAGAATGCCAGCCATTTCATTGCACTAATGAAAATACAAAATGTAACAACAGACAGTATCCTAGTAAGTTTTGACGTTGCGTCATTATTTATTAACGTGCCGATAAACGAAACTCCAAATATCATCTAGAAAAACTACAAACCATCGGAGGACATCATCAACTTAACGGAACACTGTCTGGAGGATGTATTTCATATACCACGAGCAACGTTATAAACAAATAGAAGGAGCGCCAAAGGGATCCCCACTGTCTCCAGTCATAGTTAATCTATTTTTACAAGACCTAGAAGTAAAAGCACTACAAACAGCCAAATACAAAGCACCGCTATGTCTAACATATGTAGATAACACGTTTATGATATGGAATGATGGAGAAGAAAAACTAAAAATATTTTCGGACTACATAAACAGTGTACATAATAAAATACAATTTACAATGGAATTGGAGAACGAGAAACAACTGTAGTTCCTAGATGTTTTGGTTTATAAGAAATAGAACGAACAACTCGGACACACCGTCCACAAGAAAGCAACTCATACGGACAGAATTTTATCTCCATCCTTCACAGCTACAATCAGTGATAAAAACTGGTGACGAGATCAGAAAGACTTACAGATAAGAACAGAAAAGAAGAAATGAACAAACTGGAGAGAGCGAATGGTTTTTCAAAAACAGACCTTAAAGCAGCTTCTAACACGAGAACATCTTCTACAGAAGAAGTAAAAAAAAATAATACGCAGATCACGTCTGCCATATATCAAAGGATTAGCAAAAAATTAGCAAAGTATTTAGCAAAAATAACATCGCAACAATATTTGGATCGTCAAGAAATATATCGACTAAGATACGCAATCCAAAAACTAAAACAGAACTCGAAAATCAAGGAGTGTACGACTTACCATGTGGTGACAGCGACCATACGTATATCGGCCAACCCAACAGAAGAATCAATGTGAAGAGAGATGAACACAAAAACTCGGTGATAAAGAACTAAACCACCTCATCCTTGGCATAGCATGTACAACAAAGATCATACAACATCGATTGGAATAAGATTAAAATGCTGGCCAACATAGAATACAAAACATAACGGAAAATTTAAGAGGACCACAAACAGTATACAGCGTGAATCACGACCGACGCCACGGAGTTTTGCGGCGAAGCGGCATATAATCGTTAATTTCTACTACAGTGATATTATGTAAGTCAATATGAGCAACATTTTAAAAATATTTTTAAATATACTGGGTGCTCCAAAAAAAAGTGGCATATCAAAGTTACGTTTTTTTAACTAACATACCCCGTATATTATTGCATTTACGAATTTTACATAAAAAATAAGTAACACTTTCATAAGGGTTCCCTGCGCCTACATACAGGGTGCTTCAAGTTATATCAATTTTTGTGGAAATGTAGGGTTTTAGGAAAAATTACTACTAATTTAACTGTAAAAAACGAACACCCTGTAAAGAGGTGTTTACTATTCAGTCAATAAATAGACTAGGGGAACGGTATTTTATTTAAACCTACGAGTAAACTTGTTGGGGTTGATTTTATTAGGAGATATTTAATTTTTTGTAAAACCCTACATTTTCAGAAAAATTGATATAACTTGAAACACTCTGTATGTAGGTATAGGGAATCTGTATGAAAGTGCTACTTATTTTTATGTAAAATTCGAAATGTAATAATATACGTGTATCATTTAAAAACATAACTTTATATGTATATATATATATATATATATATATATATATATATATATATATATATATATATCTCGGAAAGAATTGAGATGGTGACACGCTTCCTGATGAACTGGTTGATATGCTGAAGTCAAAAGGACTTACTTATTTGGTCACTATTAAAAAAAAAATAAGAGCCATCCCTATGTAATGCTTGCTCAACACACAGGGGAAAGTGAATTCCACTTTGTAGGGCTTATCTGGAAGTACCACTTGGATCTCCCACGTACCTAAAAAATGCCGCACTGTTCTATTAGTTAGCTCGATGTACCATACGAAGTACAGCGATCCAGTTACGAACACACCGAAAATAATTCTCGATTATAATTTAACCAAGGGAGACGTTGATGCTCTTGATGAAAAATGTACAAATTATTGCACATGATGGAGAACAAGGCGTTGGCCAATGGCCGTGTTTTACAGGATTACAAAATATACAACTCATATAGGTTTGTTTTTATTTTTTCAATGTAAATGTCAAATGCAAAAACGTCTAACAAATTTTCAAATGTCTCGTGATTTGAAAAGCACGATTGCAATAATTTTGGGTGTAACGCCAACTACCACAAACTTCCAAAAGGATAGAGAGGAAAAATTAACAAATCGGAAACTCTGTTATTTGTGCCCTTCATCAATTCGTAGGTAAACACCTTATTTGTGTATTGGCTGTAAAAGAAACAATTTGTCTGCAATGCGCCCGCAAGATTTGCGAAAATTGTTCATTTTTTGTAATAATCACAAATAAATATTATTCGATTGCCTTGAATATATTTCCAAGCACAGATTTCATCAAAATCAGTAATGGTCTTACAGACCACAGTTCCGTGAGTACGAGACAGAAATGTGATCACCGTAGTTACAGGTTAAGCAATGTGTTATGTGTTAGATTTTGTGTTGCCGATATTTGAAATAAGTTTTTAGAATATAATTTTGTAATGTCTATTCTGAAACACAATGGTGTTTATTTCAAGCATTTATTATGAAATCAGCTAAGAGGAAAATCAATACCATTCAGAATGAATACGTATCGGCATGATGTTGCAACACGAGTTGCGTCAGTAAATCAACATTGAGGTATTAATTAACAAGGTAGACCATACGTAAAGTTGCTTCCCATCTTTAAATGGCTTTACGTAATTTATATTTACACTGACTGTGTTTACTCATCACTTATAGGTATCAATATTTTATGAATATATATGACTATTAATTGAACTCGTATAATTAACTACTTTGTAACAAATACGCTTCTTCACCAGTATTTCACCATATTAGTACAACAGTAAATAAATGATACATTTTCGTAGAAAAAAAAATTATCAAAACCTATTTTGGCAAACATTTTTGCGGCAATAAAAAGTGGGCATTTTAAGTTTGCCTTTAATTTAAAATGATCTAAGAAAATTCGTCAAATAAACTGGTTGTCCTCGTGACAAAAATTTCAGATTCTTGTTGGGAACGATTACATCAAGTTCATAAATATATTAATATTACAACATAAAATGTACACACTTATATAAAGTATAAAAACAGTAATTATGATTTTAATCATAGAATCTTCTCAGATCCGGGTTTATCAGAAATAGAAAATTATAATTGCTATTACGTCATACACGCAGTATCCCTTAATGTTCAAAGTTCAAACATCCTTCCTACGTATCATGATTCTGCTTTGACCCCACGCATTAAAAGAGAAATTATTTCTTTGTTTCTCCAATCTTATTGAGTTAATCTGGTCGTTATAAATTGTGTATTAGAAGTTTCTAAGTACATATTATTGCTTTTCGATAATTTGAAAAAAAATATTACCTCATTGTATTTTATAATGACTGACAACCTATCTTGAGCCAATTTTAAATAGGGTGAAATCGCCAGTGTCCAGCAACACATATAATTAGACAAAAAAGGCCTAACATTTATTGTAATTAAGGGCAGGTAGCAATGTGGAAAAATTGGTTATTTTAGTGATAAGGAATATGACATTCAAGTGGATCCCAATTTAACAACTGGGAACATTGTTTAAGCAACGGTCAATATCGAAAAATCTGTAAAAAGTAAATTTATTAAACATAGCTCGGAAACTATAACCAATGGGGGTTTCAAATTTTTCTCATTTTTAGCTTGGATCGGTCGAAATCGGTTAATAATTTAAAAAAACTGACAAATTTTTCAAAATTTTTTGATTATTTTTGATCTCGTGAAAAAATCACCTACATGCTTGAAACTTTCAGTAATTATCTCTTTTATTACTTGTAACTTACCATAATTTTTCCGTTAAAAGTATTAATTTGTTTTCAAGACATTTATAAAAAAGTGATAAAATGTATCATGTAATTTGATCCTTTTTCGTCGGTTTAGAGAAATTATATCTTCCACGAATACATATATATATATATATATATATATATATATATATATATATATATATATATATATATATATATACAGGTGTATTTTAAAATCACCGACAAACGAAAACTGGAGATTCTATGATTCAAAATAAGACAAAAATGATCATAAACGCTTTTCCGAAAATGCTTCCTAACCGAGATACCGATTGATTAAAAAACATTAGCTTGGACTTGCTGGGGTTTACAAATAAGGAATGTTCTGCACCATAAGTGACAAAGTTATTTAAATCTCGATTAATTTCGCTAGTTGCTCTTTGTAATTCGGTTTTATGGACTAATACAGTTGCGTGTCGTCGGCATAAAGATGATAATTACAAAATTTTAGTTTATTTATGATGTCGGATGAGTAGATTGAAAACAAAAGTTGACCTAATACTGAGCCTTGTGGTATTTTAAAATCACCGACACGAAAACTGGAGATTCTATGATTCAAAATAAGACAAAAATGATCATAAACGCTTTTCCAAAAATGCTTCCTAACCGAGATACAGGTTGATTAAAAAATACTTTTTTTAAGGTTTTTTTAAGATTCCTCAAAAACTACAAAAGATATTACACTGAGATTTGGTACACCTAAATGTCTAATTAAATACAATTAATCAGGTGAGTTTGAGTCAACTGACTCCATCCAGTGGCGTAGAATATTTTAAGTTAATTAGTTTAAGTAAAAAAAAATGCACGCCCCTGGTTTTTTTGAAGAAATATTTTTTTGATAGACTCAACGTTTAATTCTGCAAATAAAATCATACTTAGTATTTTTTCGATTCGGCACCCCGTTTTTGAAATATTTTGCATTAACATAACAGAGATATTGAAGGAATCAAAAACAAAATAATAATTATTTTTATACATATTGTTCAAAATGTCCTCCTTCCTTTTGAATGCAAGCTTGTATTCTTCTTAGCAAATGAAACCTAACACGCTGAAAAATTTGTGACATAGCCCTAATCTCATCGCATGAAATCTGTATTTATGCGTTTCCAAAGTTGCTCTCGATTATCAATTTGAACAGAATAGATATGAGTTTTCAGATACTCCCACACAAAAAAATCCAATAGGTTTAAATCTAGCGATCGTGCCGGCCACGGTACTTCACTTCCTCGTCCAATCCAGCGTCCAGGGAACCATACATTTAAAAATTCTCTGACGTTTCGTGTAGAATGTGGTGGTGCACCATCATCCATGAAATACATGTTCATTCTAACATCTAAGGGTACGTCGTCAAACAATTCTGGCAAATCTTCTCTCAAAAAATTTAAATAGAATTCGCCAGTAAGTCTTTGAGGAAAACGGATAGGTCCGATTAGGTGATCGTCTAGTATACCTATCCAAATATTTTCGCTAAATGTATGTTGGTGAGCTGTAACTACAATTGGATGCTGATTTTCATCTAACTATTTGTGGGAATTATGCAAGTTTATTATTCTATTTCGGGAAAAAATACACTCATCAGTGGTCAATAAGTTTCTAACAAATTGTACATCTTCAGCATTTTTATTTAAAAACCATTCGCAAAAATTCATTCGACAAGGATGATCAGCAGGCAATAATGCATGCACTTTTTGTAGGTGAAAGGGATGTAAATTTTTTGTTCTCGTAAAACTTTCCAAGACTTGCTATGCGACACACCAAATTCTAAACCTAACTCACGCGTACTTATTGATGAATTTTCATAAACTTTTTTCTTTCCTTTTAAACTTCCATACTCTTAACAAGTTACGATGAACGGTTCTAAACGTAGTATGATGTGGATGTCTTCTATTTGGAAATCTTTGTTCATATAGTCCAGCAGCTCCACGAGCAATTAGTATTACCATAACATAAATGCATATCGACCAGTTCTCGTTTGGAATAATTCATTTTTTCACAGTAATTAGACACAAACAATGAATTACAAAACACGCGTAAATGCAAGTATTTTAGCAAACATAAGATACGTAACTGTCAAATGCTAAGCGGTCTTTGATTTATTTAATTTGGTTATAACTGAATAATGTAGTCGTTTATGTTAATGCAAAATGTTTCAAAAACGGGTGCCGAATCGAAAAAATACAAGTATGATTTTATTTGCAGAATTAAATGTTGAATTTAACAAAAAAATATTTCTTCAAAAAAAGCAGGGACGTGCGTTTTTCTTTACTTAAAGTGATTAACTTAACATATTCTACGCCACTGGATGGAGCCAGTTGATTCAAACTCCCCTGAATAATTGTACTTAATTAGACATTTAGGTGTACCAAATCTCAGTGTAATATCTTTTGTGGTTTTTGAGGAATCTTAAAAAAATCTTAAAAAAAGTATTTTTTAATCAATCTGTATCTCGGTTCAGAAGCATTTTCGGAAAAGCGTTTATGATAATTTTTGTCTTATTTTGAATCATAGAATCTCCAGTTTTCGTTTGTCGGTGATTTTAAAATACAACCTGTGTGTATATATATATATATATATATATATATATATATATATATTAATTTGTTAGAAACTTATTGACCACTGAGTGTATTTTTTCCCGAAATGGAATAATAAACTTGCATAATTCCCACAAATGGTTAGATGAAAATCAGCATCCAACTGTAGTTACAGCTCATCAACATAGATTTAGCGAAAATATTTGGATAGGTATACTAGACGATCACCTAATCGGGCCTATCCGTTTTCCTCAAAGACTTACTGGCGAATTCTATTTAAATTTTTTGAGAGAAGATTTGCCAGAATTGTTTGACGACGTACCCTTAGATGTTAGAATGAACATGTATTTCATGGATGATGGTGCACCACCACATTCTACACGAAACGTCAGAGAATTTTTAAATGTATGGTTCCCTGGACGCTGGATTAGACGAGGAAGTGAGTACCGTGGCCGGCACCATCGCCAGATTTAAATCCAATGGATTTTTTTGTGTGGGGGTATCTGAAAACTCGTATCTATTCTGTTCAAAGTGATAATCGAGAGCAACTTTGGAATCGCATACAGATGTCATGCGATGAGATTAGGACTGTGCCACAAATTTTTAAGCGCGTTAGGTTTCATTTGCTAAGAAGAATACAAGCTTGCATTCAAAAGGAAGGAGGACATTTTGAACAATATGCATAAAAATAATTATTATTTTGTTTTTGATTCCTTCAATATCTCTGTAATAATGTACCTAATAGTTAACTGCGTTATTTTTTTGTAAAATAAAACAAATTTTAAGTTTTATTGAATAATGTGGTCGTTTATGTTAATGCAAAATATTTCAAAAACGGGGTGCCGAATCGAAAAAATACTAAGTATGATTTTATTTGCAGAATTAAATGTTGAATATATCAAAAAATATTTCTTCAAAAAAACCAGGGGCGTGCGTTTTTTTTTACTTAAACTGATTAACTTAAAATATTCTACGCCACTGGATGGAATCAGTTGACCCAAACTCACCTGATTAATTGTATTTAATTAGACATTTAGGTGTACCAAATCTCAGTGTAATATCTTTTGTAGTTTTTGAGGAATCTTAAAAAAACCTTAAAAAGTATTTTTTAATCAACCTGTATCTCGGTTAGGAAGCATTTTCGGAAAAGCGTTTATGATCATTTTTGTCTTATTTTGAATCATAGAATCTCCAGTTTTCGTGTGTCGGTGATTTTAAAATACACCCTGTATGTATAATGGTAACTGGTTCTGATATTAGTAATACAATTACTTCTATACGTTCCAATAGTAGCGGAGCAGATGACATATCGCTTCAAATGATTAATTTATGTCTGTCCTCTACAATTCTTGTGATTACACATATGGTAAACTATTGTTTAGACCACTCTACGTTCCCTGACATCTGGAAGACCTATGTTATCGTTCCCCTCTGCAAAATGTCGGACCCCAAAACGTTTTCTGATCTAAGGCCTATTAGTATCTTACGGGTGATTTCTTTTTATTCAAATTAAAGAGTACATTGAGCGACATCAGATCTTACCCAATAAGCAATCGGGTTTCCGTAAGGAATATTAATGCGAAACGGATCAGTAACTGATGATATTATATCGGCAATTGACAACAAAATAGGTACTATTTTAGTATTATTAGATTTCTCCAAAGCATTTGACACCGTCAATCATGAATTATTATTAGCAATTCTACATTTCATTGGTTTTGATAAACCTTCAATTTTGTTGATGTCTAATTACCTAATTGGACGGTGTCAAAAACTTCGTCATGGAAACACGTATTCAGATATAAAAGAAACTACCGGTGGGATACCACAAGGCTCAGTATTAGGTCAACTTTTGTTTTCAATCTACTCATCCGACATCATAAATAAACTAAAATTTTGTAATTATCATCTTTATGCCGACGACACGCAGCTGTATTACTCCATAAAACCGAATTACAAAGAGCAACTAGCGAAATTAATCGAGATTTAAATAACTTTGTCACTTATGGTGCAGAACATTCCTTATTTGTAAACCCCAGCAAGTCCAAGCTAATGTTGTTTGGCTTCCGTCATGACAAGGAGTTAAAGAATGAGATCTACTCAAATGTTTATATAAAAATCGGAGACTGTAGGTTAGAATTTGTGGATGTTGCGAGGAATTTGGGACTTATGATTGATGTCAATCTAAAATTTGAACAATATATTAAAAACTGTATTCAAAAGGCATTTTCAAATTTACGCTACATATACAGTATTTAAAGCACTTTATCGTTTAGTTCGAAGATTATGTTGTGCTAATCTCTGGTGACGTCACATTTCAGATACTGCAGTTCTGTTTATGGGCCACGCCTTTCTAGAGAATACATACGCAAAATACAAGTCGTTCAAAATTCTTGCGCCAGACTTATTTTTGAATGTAAAAAATACCAACAAATATCAGACAAGCTTAAAATTGTTCAGTGGCTAAACATGAATAAGTGTCGACTTCTCCACTCATCTTGCCTTTATCATAAAGGCTATAAGACACCCGCGTACATCTACAATAAAATTACTTTCCGGACGGATATCCACAATATTAACATGCGGCGCAAAGATATAATTTCGGTTCCTTCATTTCATCTAAGTCATTTTCAATTTGCTTGAAACATACGGTAAACATTTAATGTTACAATAATACTATTATTTGCATTTTATGATATACAACTCATTACCGCACTGTGTAAAACGTTCATTATCATTATCCAAATTTAAGATTGCAGTCAATAAATTACTATTATTTTGATCAATTTTTAATGTACATTATAATCTCAACAGCACTTTGAATATTGGTTTTCGTTTGTCACTTTTCCGATGTTTTGCTTTAGTGTTGTACGATTAGCCTACTCCGAATGCATATGCAGTTCAGGGTTAAATGGTAGAGCACAGAGAAAGAACTTTCGTTCTCTCTATGTGAACTTCGCCTTTGGGATAAGGGTACATTTCATTTTATTGTTTTATTTGTTTATTTTCATTATTCTCTCTTTTAGATTTATTATTACATTTAATTTCATTTGTACTCTTTGAACCCAATAAAGACACTATATATATATATATATATATATATATATATGTATATACAGGGTGGACCACCTATCTGGTATCGGAATATAGCTCCTAAATCAATAGAGATTTATAAAAAATGCCAACGGTATGTTATTGGAGACTAAGAGAGCTACTTTGTAAAATTATTTTTGTCTATACAGGGTGCTCCATAAATACGTGGCAAAACATTTCGACATTTTTTTTAAAGGAACACCCTGTATATTTTTTTCATTTTTAGAAACTGTCTTTTGTACGCTTTACAACGATACGTCGTTTTTAGTCTAGAGGAGGATATGTCGCACGCAAATAGTCATTTTAGGAAAATAGCATTCGCCTAGGCAAATACCAACTGCCTGGGAAAATAGCTTTATGACGCATAATTCTGGTTGAACACCATTTTCTTAGACTAATAGTATATGCCGGAACAGTTGTTGGGCATATAATATACAGTCTATTTCAGTTCAATAAATGTGCGGTTCTGTACGCATGGTAAGGTGCTCTTCAGATAAATTTTAGATTTAAGAGTTCTACAGTCACGTAAGTATAATTACGTAGCTGTCATATTGTTTTAGGTTGTATTGCCTAGCTCCCCTATATAAAGTTTACATGAAAGAAATAATAGAGGATAGATTGTAAGAAAACATTGTCATTTTGAGGTTAAGTTTTTGTGTGATCCTTGTGAATGACTGTTTGTTCATATTATCCAGTACTAAATATCTAATCAAACTTTTCTTTTATTTGGAATAGGTTGATCCCCCATCGACACACATATATCGTTAGTATTTGCTGATTGACAGTAATCTGAATAATTTTACCTAAACAGGTCCACGTCATCTGGACTATGCCCACTTTCTATCCATTCCTCCCCTTCTTCTGAGCTTTCAGAAATTTGGTTTTGTTTTTTGTTGTTCTTTGGTAACTTCTTTTCCATCTTTTTTTCTTTTCTACGTGCAATCTTTTCTTCTTTTTCTTCTAGTTTACGTTTCTTCTCATTTTATTTTTTTGTATGGTAGCTTCTCCAAGCCTCTGAGGTAATAACGGATGGAATTTTGTTTCTTGTTTTTCGCTTTCGTACGGAATGTTTTACTTCCGGCCAAATTAACGCTTTTTTGGACGGCGTAGGAATGTTACAACCTGACGTACTCGGAATGGCGTAATGCGTGTTGTCTTGTCCTACTTGCCTTTCCTTTTGAGATTGATTAGGAATTACAACTTGTTTTCCTTTTTGTACGGCATCATACTTAGAAATAACTTTAGGAAATTCTTGGTCGACAGATTCTGGCCTTGACTCTATTGTAATATCGCCAACTATATTTCTTTCTCCATCTTTTTCAGGGTTTTCTATATTATTTTCTTCTTTATTTTCCTGGTTTTCAATTTGCCTTCCAAACTTTAAAGACTCTTATCTTCAACGGCGCCATTCCAACCTACATTTTCTGAGAAACATTTTCCAGAAATCGTTAGTTTAACTGCATCCATTGTTTCCTCTAGACCCTATAATGCGTTCCTTTGTGCTATTTGAAACTTTTTTGGTTGTACAGATAGGGTGTTTGGTTTAGACATTTTTTCAAAGTGGACAATGTCAACATCGAAGGAACATAAACCACAAGCCCGAAACCCGTTTCTAACTGTTTCAGCACTTATATGATTAAGGGCTCGTTGAAAAAATGCTACAAAATTTTGATTTTGAAAGTTTGTTGCCAAAATTTTCAATCCTCCATTTTTGAACTTCATTTTTATATGCGATCTTGAGTGCTCTAAACACTGCGAAGTCGAGCGGCTGCAAAAGATGTGTAGAGTTTGGGTATAAAGCCACCAGTTCAATTCCATTTTCGACACAGAAGTTGGATAAATGAAGCGTCAAATATAAAATTACAGGTTTTTTAATCTTTCGTTCTTCAAGCCATGTATTGAATATGTTTGTAATACCGTTTTCGGATATTCCTATTGCCCATTTATCTGGAATGCTAGAAGCATATATCCGGGAATTCTGGAATATGAAAATACGATCATTGGAGGAGCCATATTGCCATCAGCATTCGTTGTGACCAGAACTATTAGGTTTTCTTTCTATCACCGGCAGTTGAATAAACGCTTTTTTCGCCTTTTTTTTTGCTAAAACTCTATCTGATTTTGGAGAAAGGTAAAATCCGCTCACGTCAGCATAAAATACTCTAGTGGGATGCCTTGTAATATCCAAACAATCCCTAGCATTCAAATAACTCTTTATTTCAGAAAACCAGTTTCTAACCTGCGATTCGTTAACACTTTCTCTATATGGAGTAAGAGTTTGACACATTCTTGGGGTTATTTCTGGATGCCGTTTTAATAATAATTGATACCATTTATCGCTTGGTCTGTTGTTTTTTTCAAAATGTTTTGCTTTGTTTGAATCTCTCATAATATTTTGAACTGAGTGCATTAATTGTATTTTTGTAACAGGAAAATACCTCTCCGCTAGTGCCAATATCCACTGAATTCCTCTTCTGAAGTAAGTATGGTGGCAGAATCTGAAGAACAAATTAAAGGCGTTTTGCACTGCCTTTTATGTAGAAGTGTGGTTCTAGGAACACTACATTTTTTTGCAGCTGTTGCTACGGGAACTCCGTGCTTGACTTCTCCCAAAGCCTTTGCCATATTTTCAAGTAAATATTGTTTTCTGGTAGCCATTTCTGAAAGAAATTGTAAAATAAAACCGTTCGTATTAAAAAAAACGTTTTTGTAATGTCAATATTTGTTTGTAAGATGTCAATATCTAATTACTGACACCTTGAAACCAAATATTGACATAGGTGTCAATAATTGATTGTACTGGTTTGTAGCTAAAAAAGTGAGTATTGGTAACATTGCTCTGAGATGAAGGAACACAATATTAAAAAACCTGCGAATTTATATTAAAACCAATTATGGACAGGGGTGTCAATATGCAACAAATGTTTAGGTAGTAAAAAAATAATACATGGGAGTACTTACCTTAAGGGATAAGTTAATGTTGTAATTTTTATAATTTATTGACACCTGTTGATATCAACTTGGAATGAACACAAATGGTGTCGTTAATAATTTAGATGAAAGAAAGCAGTGTTGCCAAATGCATTAGGGTAAATTGACGCGGTAAATTCAAATTAATGAATTGGGGTTTTCTTAATATTGCGGGTTAGAAATAATGCTGTCAATAAATGGTTAAGTGTCAATAAAAGGTACTTTACCTTATACCTCCATCATTTTGATTTAGCTTACTGTTATGGCAGTAAATATTGTAGTCCTTAAGATTAAAGTAGTGTACGTTCAAACATTCCCATACTTCACTCAATAAAATAACATCAAAATATTCCAATACATAGCAAATAATTAAAAATCAATTCTATGCTTATTTGAAATTCACCTAAAAACATAGTGCGCATTTATATAGTATAATGAGCTCAACTCTTTTTATTTTCAATGTAACGCGGAAGTGCTGCGTTGCCAGTTGTAGCGGACGGTAACTAATCCTATACATGAAAAAAAACAGTATACATAAAAGTATACACCGAGAGATTGTGCTGCCCCCTATTCGCAATTTCGTGCACTAAAACAATTATTAATACATGTATTAATAAACAGGCAAGTCCAACTAATTTTTATTTTTGTATTTTTGTGAATTTCTTCTTCTTTAGTCAGTCATCATCATTATGTTCACTCGCTATTATTGCAAAAACCTATTCGTTGGTGGTAGTTCAAAAATAAAATCCTGTTGAATGCAGGCAAAACTAACTTTATTAATTTTAATTCTAGATTGAAAGAAAATATCGCTGAAAAACTAAATATATCATAAATATTATTTATGATCTCATAATTTGCTTCCAAACTGTATAACTTGTTACCTGATTTTATTCTGAGCGAAGTTAGAAATACATATATTATATTATAAGTTACTTGAGATACCAGTTTCTGCTTGCTTTTTTGTTTCTCTTAATCATGTATGGTTTAGTTCTATTAAGTATATTCTGTTTATACCTCATGGTCAACTATATAATCTTTTTTTTTATTTAATTAATTCAAGCTTTTTTTTTATTTAATCGTCGAACTATAGGTAAGTAAATACATCAACTGCTCAGTTGTATTAACTAATTGGTTATCGTTTAACTCCCTCACTTGTTTTTGCATTTCACCCAAGTACCTGTTATGTAATTCATCTGCTTAATTACATACATTATTTGGTTACTTAACTAATTTTTATAAAATAAATTACTGCGATTATAGTCCCCAATACAGGTTTCCTGAGAATCTAATTTCCAAGATTGTGTTGTATTTAAAAACGGATTATACCTAGATTTTAAGTTTACATATTTATTATATATAAAGCTATGGTAATTTTTTTTTATAATTTAATTCTAATTTAATTAATTTGATGTTTACTGCGTGTCAATTTAAAGACGTATTTATTTCTATATTCAAACCGTGTATATACGTACTCGGATGTATTTCTCTAAACAGGAAATAAATTATTATTACTATTTTTTAATTAATTATATACAGTTAATATTATACGTACAATTTGAAATTATGAAAAAACAAAGTTTGGGGCACACGTTGGTCTTCAAGCAAGTTACCCTAATTTGAATAAACAGAATTGGAGAACTACCCTACACCAATAAAACTCCAATGCTAGCGGCGCCATTTTGGATTTCGTAATTGCTGTGTAATGAATTTGTAATTGCATTCTTAATCTCAGTAATTGCATCTGAATGACATGCACTATTTTAAACATATTGAATCACGATGGTTGCTTTATTTTCTATTTCTTACTAACCTGACGGTTCTTATGACGAATACTTTCAAACGTATAGTGTAATTCTTAATTCAGATTACTAATGCACCTTCTTGCTTTATTTGTTAAAATCATACACGTAGGAAGGTAACGACAATAGAGTATATATGTCGGCGTTAAATAAAGCGCTAATCCGAAACTAAAAATGTTAGATTTTACAGACTATATTTTTAACTTTGCGAAATCGCTTGAAATGGAAACAAAGTAATATACAGGGTGGCCCACCTATCTGGTCTCGGAATATAGCTCCTAAATTAATAGAGATTTATTTAACACAATTAATAGAGATTTAAATATTTTTTACACTTAATGCAGGTCATATAAGTTTTGTTATCACATTTAGGACAAAATTTGCAGGGTGCTCGTTTGTTTTTGTTGCTATTTCCAGGAAGAGGTGCCGTAGAATTTTCCACCAATGGTTGTTGAATAGCTGTTACAATTTCAGCTGATTGTTCATTACGGGGAAGATGTTTTCTGGACAAAATGTAAAGATTTACCAATTGTTTGCCCAGTTGTTCCAAAAACAGTCTTCTTTTGAACAAAACATTTTTATTCCAGTCTGGATTTATTTCGCGCCATAAGACGAAAGCATTACAGGCACTGGTATCTAAAATGTTGTAAATAAGATTATGGGCCATCGATTTGTTTTCGTTTGCATGTGTATGCACCGATTAGCTGATCTAATGTATCAACTGCTCCTTTTGTAGAATTATAATCAAGTATAATTTGTGGTTTTTTGTCTTCTCTGTCGCTTATTTGTTTCTGGTTATGAAACGTACTCATTAGAATGACCTTCTTGTATTTTTTTGGAATATAAGACACAACTGCGGTATCTTTAGTAAAATAAAATTTGGAACTATGCACAACGTTATTTACTTCCATGATAGGTAGCTCAGGCTTGCTTATCCTGACAGTCCCTAACATAGTAAGATTTCTTTTGAGAAGCATTTGACCCAATTTATACGATGTAAAGAAATTGTCACAAGTTACATTCTGACCTCTTAGTCCATAAGTAAGGTCTAAAACTACTCTCAGCCCCTGATCCTTCTCAGGTTTTCCCCAGGTGGTTTTCCCGTATATACTTGAACTTCTAAAGCATAAGAACTTTCACTATCACAAAGCGTCCATATTTTGATGCCATATTTTGCTGGCTTGCTTGGTATATACTGCTTGAATGGACAGCGACCTCTAAATCCAACCAGCTGCTCGTCCACAGTTACGTTTTACCCAGGATTGTACAATTTTGGTAGTATTTCAGCCCATTTGTCCCAAAATTCTCTAATAGGAGCCAACTTATCCCGTAGCCTTCTTTCTTGACGATCTTCTTTATTATCAAACCGTAACACGCGTGATATATAATAAAACCGTTTCAACGACATTGTTGCGCGAAAAAGAGGTCTGCCTATTTCTGCATTCCACAAACTTCTGGTAGATTTATCATGCGATCTGTAAACTCCTCCTAACTGTAACAAACCTATGTACGCCTGCAACGTAATGTCATCTAATTCTTGCCACTTGTCACCGTACACTCTACGACCTTCGATGTTAGTCATTTTCAAAATTATATTTTCCAGAGACCTATTGAAAAATAGCTGAAATGTAGATTTTACATCCTGGACTCGTGCATCGCTGTATCTAGTTGGACCTGGAGCGACTTTTATGATATTTGCACTAGTTGCACGCCCTGATTGAGGAAATGGATCTAACATCCAAGTTATAGCATTATGTTTAGATTGAACCGATTGAACAGGTGGCATCAATTCCGTCCAGCGTCGTCTGACTGTCATAATCACTATCTTCACTGATATGATCTTCCTCTTCAGAAGCTTCATCGTCACTAATGTCACTCAAATTATCAATAAGTTTTTCTAAGTCTTCACCACTAAGATATTTTTTGCCATTATTGTTATTTCAGCACTTTAGAAGAACTAGTAGTACGTACAACAAACCGCACTTTGCTCTGCCACGTAACAAACAAAACTGTCGGTTGCATACTGCGATATGATATTTATACCTGCTGCAAGTTGCAAGTCTGTTCCTGCTTCGACTTGCACACGCGGCTACAGACCTGCCGAAAATGCTGTAGTAACTCGCATAGGTAGGAATAAGCATGTGATGATATGCATATTATCTATCCTCACATTTCAATATAAAATAATTGGAAATACAAATTTATACGTCCTACTAATGTATTACAGCCTCGGGTCATAATGACCCGAGGAACATCAATGTAACAATCATGTTTAAAAAAATAAGGAAAAAAAAATTATTAAAACAAACAAGCAATCTCATTCTTCGATGTATTAGAAACAAAGTCATTAACTACGAAGTTTAAATATTAATAAACAAAAAAGTTATCTAAACATCAATTTGATTTCGGGTCATATAGACCCGAAGGTAACAGCAGGGTTAAAATTATTTTTGTGTGTACAGGGTGCTCCATAAATACGTGGCAAAAAATTTCGACATTTTTTAAAACGGAACACCCTGTATATTTTTTTCATTTTTAGAAACTGTCTTTTGTAAGCTTTACAACGATACCTCGTTTTTAGTCATCGGATGCAGCGTTGCCAAGTTATTCACGTTTTAGTAAAATTTACAGGAAAATCATATTGGTAAAAGGAATATCAGTGTTTTTTTGTTTTTATGATCGGAACGACAAAAATTACCAGTCTAGTAGACAAAATGTTAACTAAAACTTTTATAAGTATTAAGTTTATAAAAAATATATAGGGTGTCCAGAACAGATAATCCAAATGCGTCATTTTCAAATAGCTAAAACTTAATTTTTTCAAATAGAACGCCCTGTATATAAATACATGATATGAAAGCTTATTTAATAAGCTTTCTAATGATATCATAATTGTGATAACTAGTATTACTTATTAATAGGTAAAACCCTAAAAATAAAAAATATGTCGTTTTGTTTTCGTTTTCTTATTCATTTCAAGAGAAATTTAAAAATAAACAAAAATTTGTAAACCACTGGTTTACAGAATTAGCACTTTAATCTGAAAAATAGCCAATTGTAGTATTAGTAGCCCTGTTTTCATGACTAGCTACTACTTTTAATTATAAAATACATAGGTACCTGACTAAATTATGTAATGGTATAATTGGAAACGCAAAGTAATCACTGAAAACGAAACACAATCTTGACAGTTTTCAGAATAAACAACAATTGCCAATAATTATTTCTGAAGCTATTATAAAATTATTGTATTTTAAAGAATATTTGAAAAAGTTTAAAATTAATTATTCTAGTGAAGAACTAATTGAAATGATTTACATTTTGGGAGAATGTCAGAAAAACTGTTTTTTAGCAAGCAGGGTGTACGCTCAACGATATCCGCAGAGAAGACATCCCACTGGCGCATGTTTTAAAAAAGTAGCAGCGAGTTTCAATACTACCGGTTCTATAAAATATAGTACACATAACACATAGAAGACCAGCTTCTGTCTTAACAGAAGACAATGAAATTACTGTTTTAACAGCTGTAGTCGCAAATCGAAATATAGGTAAGTATACGGCAATTAAGGTAATACGTAGAAATTTTACGAACTATACAACGGATTTTAAAGAAAAATAAATTTCATCCATTTCATTACCAGTTACATCAGGAACTCCTACCTCCAGATTATAATCACAGAATGGAACACTGCAGATGGATAAATAATAAGATTAATACTGAACGGAATTTTTTGAGGAAACTACTTTACACAAATTGATGTACTTTTCATAAAAATGGGACGGTAAATTGTCATAATTTGCATTGTTATGCAGATGAAAATCTTCATTTGTTTACCACCACTTCCCAAGAGAAATGGTCAATAAACGTCTGGGGTGGTATTATCGACAATTATGTTATCGGCCCCTACTTTTTTAACAGGATATTAACTGGTGATGTGTTTCTAGATTTTCTTCAAAATTATTTAAGGCAATTTTTGCAAAATGTACCACAACATGTTTTAAATAATATATGGTACCAACACGACGGTGCTTCGGTGCATTGTGTTACCTGTTCGTCAGTGATTGAGTGAACAGCTCCAACACAGATGGATAGGTAGAGAAGGAGCGGTACAATCGCCAGCCAGATCACCGTACCTAACTTCCTGTGATTTTTTTCTGTGGGGATATGTTAAGAGTAAAGTGTACAACCAACCAGCGACTACTAAAGAAGATATGAAAGTGAGAATAAGAGAAGCATTTGACTTCATTTCATCAAATACGCTGGCACAAGTTAGGGATTCGATAAGGAATCAGGCACTAAAATGCATCGAACAAAATGGGAGACATTTCGAACATTTATTGAAATAATTATTTTTTTATTAATTAATTTGTTTATTTTTATGTTTATTAAATATTAAATGTAGGTACTTACATATTTATTCATTATTACGCATGACTATCGACATATTTTTTATTTGTTTTTACCTATTAATAAGTAATACTAGTTACCACAATTATGATATCATTAGAAAGCTTATTAAATAAGCTTTCATATCATGTATTTATATACAGGGTGTTCTATTTGAAAAAATTGATGATCTGCTCTGGACACCCTGTATATTTTTTATAAACTTAATACTTATAAAGGTTTTAGTTAACATTTTGTCTACTAGACTGGTAATTTTTGTCGTTCCGATTATAAAAACAAAAAAAAACACTGATATTCTTTATACCAATATGATTTTCCCGTCAATTTTACTAAAACATGAATAACTTGGCAACGCTGCATCCGATGACTAAAAACGAGATATCGTTGTAAAGCTTACAAAAGACAGTTTCTAAAAATGAAAAATATACAGGGTGTTCCGTTTAAAAAAATGTCGACATTTTTGCCACGTATTTATGGAGGACCCTGTATATACAAAAATAATTTTAAAAAGTAGCTCCCTTAGTCTCCAATAACATACCGTTGGAATTTGTTATAAATCTCTATTGATTTCGGAGCTATATTCCGAGATAGGTGGGCCACCCTGTATGGTTATTCACTAATTTGCTACATTAAACTTACGAAATCAACTTCAAAAAAACATCATTCTTGCCATTTAGACACCAAAAAATATCAAGATTTTCAATAAACTTATTTATATACCATATTGGTGGGCAATACACATACCTAAAACTTTATAGTTCAAAATCAAGTCGAAAGATGGCGTTACTAGTTTCATGATGGCGTATTATCATAAATACACTCGGTTAAATTAGCATATGCCGACTATTTTTTCGGAAAGGGCGTTTTCCCTGACGTAAATTGAAAGCAAATCAGTGGACCGAACTTGCGACGCACAGTGGGGCAATAAGCTGAAAAAGTTAGCAAAAAATATTTTATCATTTACTTGCATCTGTGAATGTAAACTATTTCTATAGATACAAGCCATTATACACTGTTACGTCATATATTTGCAGTACAGGGTGATTAATTAAGACCGGAGACCGACTATATTATATCATTTATTATAAAATTTATCAAAACATACTGTACCTATACAAAATTTATAATTATTTATTAGGGTCTATTATTTAGTATTAGAGAATTAGTAAACAACACTTTTAGTCAAAAAAAAATATACAAGGTTAGGCAAAAAGTTAAAAAAGTCAAACTGAAATTTTTTTTGTTTTTAATTCGAACTTATCAGATATTGTTATTCTCGATACTTGATCATGACTATCTGAACAGCTATCATCATCATCCTTATAATCGTTATCTCGAAATACGCTGGCGGGTGGTGCTTTAAGTAAACCTATAGCTTCTCTTGACAACTTTCGTATGCGACGACACAAAAGCAGAGGATATAGAACACTGAAACTTACGATGCTATCTTGAATGGCTTAATCGCTTTTTTAATGACCCCAGATGACAGTTACATTTGTAATGACTCCTTTTGTATTGAGTTTTGAGTATTTTTAAGGACTCTTTTGCGATCCCCTATTTTAATATCTTCTTTTTGGGCCAGATTTTTATCCCTTTCTGTGGGTAACATATTTCCGCGTGCAGTCCTTTTGGCTTTGCGCCTCCTTGTTTCAGTGTTCCGACATTCTGCTTGCGTGTGCATTTTTGGCTTTCTGCCATTTTGTTTCCGAGTGCCTTTTTACGTTCCCAAATTGTCTTATACAACGGCATCTTTTTTATCCCCTTCTTTTTCAATCCCCTCTTTTAAAGACCTTTTTCTCACTCTCTATTTCTGCACCCCAGTACCTTTTTTCGCTTCGTCTCCAGCTTGTTTCCGTGTTAAGTATACTTGTGCCTCTTTGCCTTTCCGTCGTCTTGTTTTCGTATGCGTATTTGAATTAAGGCCCTTGGAGCTGAATTCAATATCTTCGACCTACGCTTGAAGCTTCTTTCTGTATGTAAGGTTCTTTTGGAGGAAACTGGTTTCAACATTTTGAAATACGGTCGTTTTTGGTAGAATTGGTCCTGATCTTTGTTCCCACGTAACTTGAATTTTGTTCTAGCATCTGGAAATAAGGTCCATTTAGGGATTCAACACATATTGATGTACTTCAGTATTTGATAAATTAAATTCCTCTAGAAATTTAACATTAAGGTTCTACGTTTCTGTAATTAATGTACCACAGAATACTAATAGTAATTGTTACATAAGACATGACCACGCCAGATTGTATAAATAATCTACAGATAATTAGCACTGACGTATGCTATCAACCATTACTAAAATGTACAGAAATTGGCACTAACGTGTGCTATACCATCTTGTACCAACGCGTACAGTTAATTAGCACTAACATGTGCCGCCAACCTGTACTATCGAGTACAGATTATTAGAACTAACCTGTGCTACCTCGTGTACTAACATGTACAGATAATTAGCATTAACGTGTGCTGCAAACCTTTACTAACGTGTGCAGATAATTAGCACAGTGTGATGTAAACCTCTACTAGTATGTACAGATAATTAGCACTAACGTGTCCAAGCCTGTGCTAACGTGTGCATATAATTAGCACTAATGTTTGGTGCCAACTTGTACTAGTGTGTACAGATAATTAGCATTAACGTGGACAAATAACTAGCACTAACGCGTGCTATATCTTGTACTAACGTGTGTAGATAGCTACTACTAACGTGTAATGCCAATCCATACTAACGTGCATCTATAATCAGCACTAACGCGTGCTGCAAATCTGTACTAACGTGTACAAATAATTAGCACTAACGTGTGCTGTCAACCTGTAGTAACGTGTACAACTAATTAGCAATAACGTGTTCTGCCAACCTATACATCCGGCGTCAATGAAAAAGCTAAATTACAATACAAAAAATTATATGATTATTAAATATTCAGTTATAACCCGTCTTGACTTTGTCGTAACTGTGAAGCTTTATTTAATAAGAAAAAATGTCCCGTCGCTTAAGGGAAACGGATAGTTCGTTACAGCTTATTGAATAGTGGACCTTCAATAAGCGAAGTGTCTCGTCGATGTAACCTATCGGTAAGTAATTTTGTTACGTATGTATACTACATAGTTTGATCATATTATTTTTGCTTGAATTTTTTGCACGTTTTTTAACTGGATTTGTATAAGACTAGCTTTATTTGTAATTTTAGAGAATACAAGTAAGAAGATGGCGAGATCCATATGAAGAAGGCGGCGAAAGATCTCTGTTGACTCACCGTCCTGGAAGGGCACGTGTCACCATACAACAGGATAAATAGTAAACTTAATAAATGGTGCACTATAGTGTATAGACAATTAGCACTAACGTGTGCTACCAGCTTGTACTATCGCGTACAATTAGCACTAACGTGTGCTACCGCTTGTACTAACGTGTATAGATAATTAGCACAACCGTATGCTACAAACCTGTACTAACGTGAATTAGCACTGTGTGGTGTAAACCTCTACTAGTATGTATAGATAATTAGCACTAACGTGTGTAAGCCTGTTCTAACGTGTGCATATAATTTGCATTAATGTTTGATGCGAACTTGTACTAGTGTGTACAGATAATTAGCATTAACGTGTGCTGTAAACCTGTACTACCGCGGACAAATAATTAGTACTAACGTGTGCTACATCTTGTACTAACGTGTGTAGATAACTACTACTAACGTGTGACGCCAACCCGTACTAGCGTGCATCAATAATTAGCACTAACGCGTGCTACGGTTTACACTAAGGTGTACAGACAATTAGCACTAGTGTGTGCTGTCAATCTGCGCTAGTGTGTACAGACAATAAGCACTAACGTGTAGCCAGCATCTAGTAACATGTACGGACAATCAGTACTAACGTGTGCTGCAAACCTGCACTAACGTGTGCAAATAATTAGCATTAACGTGTGCTATATCTTGTACTAACGTGTACAGATAATTACCACCAACGTGTGATGCCAACCTGTACTAACGTGTACAGATAATTAGCACTAACGTGTATTGCAAACCTGTACTAACGTGTTTAAATAATTATCATTAACGTATGCTACAGTTTCCACTAACGTGTGTAGATAATTAACACTAACGTGTGCTGCCAATCTGTACTAGTGTTCACAGAAAATTAGCAATAACGTATGTTGTAAACCTGTACCAACGTGTGCAGATGATTAACACCAACTTGTGCTGCCAACCTGTACTAGTGTGCACAGATAATTAGTACTAACGTGTGCTGCAAACCTGTCTAACGTGTACAAATAATTAGCACTAACGTGTGCTACAGTTGCTACTAACGTGTGTTACCAGATTGTACTACGTTCACAGTTAATTAGCACCAACGTGCGGTGCCAACCAGTACTAACGTGTACAGATAATTACAACTAACGTGTTACTAGCTTGTACTCACGTATACAGATCATTAGCACCAACGTGTGGTGTCGGTTTGGACTAACGTGTAGAGATAATTAGCACCAACGGTGCTGTTAACATGTACTAACATGTACAAACAATTAGCGCTAACGTGTACTGCCCGCCTGTACTAAAGTGTACAGATAATTAGCACTAACGTGTGCTAGTCAACCTCTCCACATTTGTGAGCGACAAACATAATCCCTTATTGTGAAAGTTAATGCAATATGTTTTGAACTACTTCGGACAACAATAAACCACCAGTTGCTTACGGTATTATTTTATTCAGTTCGTCCCTTCATATTTATTTATAAATTCAGTTACGGCCAATTAGTGTTGCGATATCACGCAATAGTTCGCGCCAAAGTATTACATGTGGAACCCTTCAAGACGCGTGTGAAGTTAGGACCCCGACAAAGAGTTCCAGTAGTTCTTATTAGAGTTGTAGCTTCCTTTTAAAGAGTTTAGAAGTACCTTATAAAAAATAAAAAGAGTTCCGCTCATTAATGGTTCCAAATTTTAATTTGAAGAATAGGGTGCCACATCGAAAATCGAGATCCAGTAGTTCTGACTAGCTAAATTACTATATTTGGCGAAGTTCTAGAGTTCCTGAAATGAAAACAATTTTTTTTAAATTAAAACAAAATTAAAAATTATTGTTAATTTTATTAAATTTTTAATTTTTTTTAAATTAACACAAAATTAAAAATTAAAAATTATTGTTAATTTTATTAAATTTTTAATTACATATTTACCTTTGAACTTATTCGTTCATAACAAAAACTTATAATAATAAAATTAAAAATGTTTGAAAATTCAATTTTGACATGCAATAGTTCCAATCAACTTTTTGTGTTCTTTTATTCATTCCTAAGGGTTCTTGGTAATTAAAAAAAAATTATAACCAAAAATGAAAAAGTTACAGCCCTTTTCCAAAAGAAAATGTTAACAAAAAATATTTTAACGAGTTCTAATAGTTCTTGCAGCAGATTTGGATAGTATTCGAAACGTTCTGAAAGAAATTCTAATGATCGAAAGCGATCCGATTAATATTTATAGAATTATTCGGCTTTAAAAAATTGTATCGACGATAAATATTTTAAAGAGTTCCAATTGTTCCAAAATAGTTCTCGTGCAGTTCTCGACATGCACAATGCCTTTCCAAAGAGATTAGATGAGCTCTTTGGAAAAGCACTTTGTATGCTCAGAACTATACGAGAATTGTTTTAGAATAATCAGAACTCTTGAAAATCGACCAGCGTCTCATCTATATCCTCGTCAATTTTCAAAGTATCGATGAACAATAGTTTGAAGGGTTCCAATAGTTCCCACTGTAGATTGGGATAGTACTCAGAAAGAAATTCTAATGACTGAAAGCTATCCGATCAATACACAAAAAAAATTGGATTTAGCACCAAAGTAAAAGACTTAAAATCATTAAAAAACAATTTTTCTTTCATAGAAGTTTTGAGCTGTTTCAGTGTAAATAATTTTTCAATTACTAAATATATATTTTACCAAAATACAAAATGGAAATTAAAAGAAATAATAATCATTTTAATAGCATTTTTATTAGGATAATTTGTAACCTCTTTTACGATAAGTTCATTACGAAAATAGGCAACATTGTAAAAATAAAAACAAAATCTATGTCAAACAGACGTTTAAAACTTCATGTCAGACAGAGGTTAAGGGACATCTAGATAATAATTTTTTGGAAACATTTTCTCCCTAGAGACCAAATATGTCACATTATCTCCCTAAGAAGAATATTTTATATGTTTTGACAGTTTCAAATACTGAGTACAAATAAAAACACAAGAATTAAAAAACTAACTTATTTATTTCCGTTTACAGTAAATGATACAGGCCTACAATTATTGAAATTATTCACAATTTTCAGTTTTTTTTAAACAATTTTCTGACACTAGACTGTTAAGGTACGAATTCCAAAAAACATAAGGATTTGACGAAACTATTACTAAATTTATTAATTTTCCGCGTTTTTGTGTTTCCGCTTTTTTGCAAAAAATAGTATATACAACTCCGGAATACTGTTTTTCCCTCGATGCATCTCAGGAAAAATCATCTATTTCTCTCCCTCTATGTTTAATATACTATTAATTATAATTTTTTTAGGATAACTGTGCAATCTCTTTTTGATACGTTCATAACGAAAACAGGCAACATTGTAAAAACAAAAACAATAATCTATGTCAGAATGACGTTTAAAACTACATGTCAGATAGAGTTTCATAAGACATAAATATATGTTGATTTGAAAAACAATCCCAATGCCGCCCACTTCTATATCACTAATAAGTTTAAGTTTTTTTGTTCATATTTAATTAATTTTTAGACTTACCTTGCGTTATATTAAGAAACTTGATAAAGAAAAGTTATGTAAAATTAAATTTTCTTTAAAAAATATGTCTACATTTTTTCTTATAAAATTAATCTTTATTCACATATTGAAAAAATGTGAACTAACACTTAAATTCTACTTTAGGAATTTTTTGCCGCTAAATTACGCGTCCTATCAAAAAATTACGTAGAACATAATTAATCGATATGTTTAAGGTCTATATTTAGGTATGTTTATATCTTTGAAATATGCGGCTGTTTCAGATATATCTGAAAAAAAAAACTGACCCCAATAGTCCCCCCCGCCTCTGGATTTCTCCCAAAATGTAATCAGCTCCAAGCCAAATGAAAACAAGCTTAAATACAAAATTTTAAGTATGTAGACATTTTCGTTCTGGAGTTACGATGGATAGGTGCTAACATACATTCACACAGACGCTCACAGGCATCCAGGCATCATGACCCTTGGCCAAAAGTTGTAAAATAACTGAATATAGCGAAAAGTCGGTTGAATAACCTTCTATACCTACATATGTATAATGTAGGTTGGAAGGTAAAAATTATAATTAAAATTACTTCATTTCTTTTAATTTTTTAAGTTAGTATCTAGATGTCTATTAACCTTTGTTTGACATGAAGTTTTAAACGTCTGTTTAACATCATTGTTTTTGTTTTTACTATGTTGCCTATTTTCGTAATGAACCGATTATAAAAGAGATTGCATAATTATCCTAAGAAAAACGTTATTAAAATTAATTCATTTCTTTTAATTTCCATTTTGTATGTTGGAAGGTCGTGTGGAATTCCACGCCAGATATTTTCATAAAATATATGTTTAATAATTGAAAAATTATTTACACTGAAACAGCTCAGCTTCTACGAAAAAAAAAATTTTTGTAATGATTCTAAGTCTAACTTTGGTGCTAAATCCAAATTTTTTTGTGTATCACATTAATTACTGATCGAATTGCTTTCAGCCATTAGAACTTCTTTTATAACTTTCTGAGTACTATCCAAATCTACTCTGGGAACTATTTGAAAATATTGTTCACCGATACTTTAAAAATTAACGAGGATATAGATGAGACGCTGGTCGATTTTCAAGACTTCTGATTATTCTAAAACAATTCTCGTATAGTTCTGAGCTGCCTTTCCAAAGAGTTCCGATGACAAAAATTAATTAGATAATTTTTTAAACAATTAGTAACAAATAGCCCGTTTTTCGGATAAATTCATTTTAAAAAAAATTATATAATTAACTTTAACATCGAAACTCTTTGGAAAGGCCTTGTACAACTACACGAGAAATATTTGGAAACTATTGGAATGGAACTCTTCAAAATATTTATTGTTGATACTTAGAAAATTTAAGCTATGCAATTTTTTAAAGTCGAATAATTCTATAAATATTAACCGGATCGCTTTCGATCATTAGATTTCTTTCAGAACTTTTCGTATACTATCCAAATCTGCTGCGAGAACTATTAGAACTCTTTAAAATATTTTTTGTTAACATTTTCTTTTTTTAAGTAAAAGTGCTGTAACTTTTTCATTTTTGGTTATAATTTTTTTTAATTAGCGAGAACTCTTAGGAATGAATAAAAGAACATAAAAAGTTGATTGGAACTATTGCATGTCAAAATTTAATTTTCAAACACTTTTAATTTTTTTTAATTTTCAAGAAATTTTTTTTTTCATATAAGGAACTCTAGAACTTTGCAAAATATAGTAATTTAGCTAGTCAGAACTACTGCATCTCGATTTTCGATGTGAAGCTGGCACCCCATTTTTCAAATTACAATTTGGAACCGTTAATAGCGGAACTCTTTTTATTTTTTCAAAACTATTGGAACTCTTTGTTGGGGTGCTAACTTCAAGGAACATTTTTGTTGCGAAGCCCCTATTCGCATTAAAATAGAAAAAGTGTATATTTTCAATTCAATTATTCAAATAAGCTAGTTATTTTATGCTTAATATGATTGTCGTTTTAGTACAAATTATATTTAGTACAGTCAATCTCATTGATGTATGCTCATTTGATTGCTCGCATGTTAAAATTCATTGAATGTTGATATTTTGAAATATTTAGCTTTGATAAGTGGTTCCACGGAAGACAGTTTGAAAAACGCAGAAATAATGCAATAACGTATCGCAAGCATGCAGATTCAGGCTTCCAAAGAACTTTTCCAGGCAGCTGTGCGGCGCCTGAAAAGAGATACGGAACCCCTGTCCAGGTAGTAAGGTTTTTCAATTTAATACAATGAAGTATGTAACAAATCTGTATTTCGAGAAATATTGCACCAGTAATTGATATCTAGAAATCATACAAAATTTAAACACTATTGTGATCGTACGCATAATATAACTATGAAAAAAACAATTAGTGTGGCTTTTCAACTAGATTGTATCTACTTCTTTACAAAAACATTAATTAACAGATATGAAGCTAAAATAATTTGTATTCTACTTAAGACATTTAAAAATTAATGATGTGTAAAAAATTAAGAAAGCTCGTAAGCTGTAAGGGTAGATATAAATAAGTTTCTGAAGTATTTTTAAGTACGTGTGCATGAGAGCGTTCATCCCAGTTAATTCAATAGTTGACAAAATTAAAGTCCTTTGAGCTATAATTAAATCTTACGAGCTCTTATTGAAACGAGATTACTTCATAAAAGCACGGGGTGAAGGTAAAAGGAACCGCTTTATGTCTATGTTTACATATTTGAGCTATCCATTCAGATTTTTAAATACCACGAGATAATACATAACATCCTTGAAGGACCGAACATACTAAAACTCATATTTAAAAATGAACAATTTTAATTTTTTACCTGACAGCCACACGAACGGAAACATCATCTTCTTCCATAATTGCAGATTCACCTGAACTTCACAATAACAAAAAGACATCTGCAGCACAATCTTCTTGTACCCACGCTTTAACACACCTTCATGTGGTAATAATCTGCATAATTATCGTAATTTCAAAATGTAACAAAAATTAAAACTTGCGAATAACAAATTCAAACGTTATCTCAAATACACTTATCCATAGACGCATTTTATCAGTTATTTTACTCTCCCCAAACACGATTGTGGAGGTACAAACATAAAAGTGAAAGTAACGAGACCGATACTAAAAACAAACTAACCTACAGCAACATCGAATAGCGCAGTTCTGTTGTGTATATGTAATTAAAACGCGGTACGTAAACTGGAAACTATAACAATCCAGTTAATTCCACCACAGCAGAAATCTTTTCACACTAGGATAAGTTACGTTGCACACTAATTTACAATTTTCCTGATAACCTCGTTATCACTATTAATGTTTATAAAGTATAGATAATACGCTTTATTTGATACCCTAATACAATGTCTGGTCATATATAATAAACGGTCTATTGTGGGTTGAACGCTATTAATCTTAAACTATTTACGATCCAATATCTTCAAAATTTTGAAAGAGGGAATGGTCCTAATGCGTGTTTTGGTGGAATTTTTATTTTCCGGTCACAATAGTCGTAATTCGTTCGTTCGTTACCGGTTATTTAACGAGCAGATTCAGGTATTACCTATAAACGCACACACCTGTGTTATTTGGTCACACTATAACTACAAATATATGCAAAATAATAAACTTAATGCAAAAACTATAAATAAACTTGATTAAATTTTCACGGAAAATTATAAATTAAAGTAAGAAATTATTTTTTGTTCTCTGTTAGTAATTAAGACGGATATTAAAATCAATAAATAAAAATCACCAACTTGACCTATTTGTTAATACTGCGCTACTAGATAACCCTAGAAATAATTAATCGAAACCTCCATGAATTTCACAAGATAAGGGAGCATTATTATTCAGTAACAAGGAAACTTGACGATGTCTTTTCAGTGGCAGAATTTAAACATTTGACCTTGATTTCCCATATTTGCAAAGAAGTCAGGGTTAGCTTCAAATTTTTTAGTAAGCAAATTTTATAAAATTCACAAGAAAATATATTTTTAAAAATTGACGTAATAACCTATTAGTAGAAGACAAACAAAATAAAGTAAAGTCACTGTATAAAATATGACCATAAATAAACCATCTTTTATTTGGGAATAGGTCACAAGATTTTCGTATTTTGTATTTTCACAATATAATGCTTTTACAGTCGTATCGTATATAACTGCCATCTATTATCGGCTAAGATACATTAAGTCAGTCTTGAAACATTACTCTGCATCATTCTGGTGTATCGTTGTTAAAGCTAGACAGTACATAAACTTAATTTCGGAACAAAGTATTTAAAGTTGCCTATATGCAACAAATGGTTAATAAAGTAAACCCGAATTTATGCAAATGATTTTCGATAACAATGAAAAGTTTCTATTGTTACTTGCTATAAAACCCTTACAGGCTAAGGATCATTTATAACCGCCCGTCACAATAATAATTTACTGAAGTGCGTTAGATGTGTTGCCTACAATCAACACAAAATTATCACGGTGCGGTGTCAAAATTTGAGTCGTTTTTCCATGATAACTTATCTATAAATGCGTTTAGGACAATTCGCAAAAATACTATAAGTTTATAACGTTAATACCTAGACAATAATGCCAGGAAATTTTGTTTACTTTACTATATTCCAAGATGTTGCATTCTGCCAGTCTTCACGTTTCTTCTTAAAAAACATTATTTCCAAAAATTTATACAAAATCCGGCGTTATTCACTTTTCAAGGGAATATTCGACCCCTCCTTCAGCTTCAACCAAAATCTAGATTTCGTGTAACAAAGTCAAGCATTTTATAGTGCTATGGAACAGGCGTACTGTCTCCACCCTTTTGCGAAAAACTAGTAGTTTTTGAAAATTGAGTTCTACTGACGAACTCGTTAACAAATAATGCACCAATTTCCTTTTTAACAAATAGTAATTCAACAATATAAATCGATAATGTGAATAAGCATATGCATTCGTTATGTTTTTGAGAAGTAGGTACTTTTATAACAAAGGTATCTAATCAATCTAACACGTTATGGCCATTTGTTGTCTAATCAAAGATTATAGAGTGTTATCTTTGGTTTAATAGCCTTGCCATTTTATTGATAAAATAATGTTTACTGATGTGAGCTGTATAATAAATATGAAAATGTCAATTGATAGTAATTTTAATTTCATAATTGTGAAATTAAAAGAAATCTACCGAAGATAAATACTGACTGAATGGCGTAATAATACATTTGTTGAAAAGTGGATAGGAAGGGATGGAGCAACACGATGGCCAGCGAGATCTCTAGATATTTCGCCGCTTGATTTCCTTTTGTGGGTGTACGTCAAGGATTGTATGCTGAACTACCAATCACTGCGAAAGATATGAATGATATAAACCGAAACGTGTTTGCAACTATCAACCCATTAATGTTAAATAAGGTTAAAAATTCTTTTCGTCGTAAAATTTAAATTTGCTTAGAACAAGATGGTAGACATATTGAACGTTTATTAAAATAATTTTTTTTTTAATTATTATTAATTCTATTAAATACATAAATAAAAAGTTTACCTCGAGTAGGATTTGAACCTACGACCTGTACTTTGCTAGAGTACCGCGCTAACCAACATCAAGGTTCAAACCCCAATCGATGTAAATTTTGTCTTTATGTATGTAATATGTAATCTCGCTATACTTAAAATTTACATCAGTTCAACATAAATAAAGACAAAATTTACATCGATTGGGGCTTAAACCTTGATGGCGCAGTTGGTTAGCGCGGTACTTTAGCAAAGTACAGGTCGTAGGTTCAAATCCTACTCGAGGTAAACTTTTTATTTATGTATCTAATAAAATTAATAATAATTTTTAATTACATATTTACCTTTGAACTTATTCGTTCACAACAAAAACTTATAATAATTTTTGTTTTGTTTATGTTTTCTACTTAATAAATAACGTTTTATAATGTGAATCGTTTTTTGTTTATTTTCCACGGCTTCCTAGATAATACAAACAAAAAATTGAAAGCTACAGTAAATTAATCAGAGAAATGAAAAGGAATCTACCGAAGATAGATACCAACAGATTTATATCGTTAGAAAGGTTAAAAAAACTCCGCATTTGATGCAAAAATGAAAAAATAACCGTTCCATTTGAAAAAATCAGGTTATCATTAATTAAAATAGATTTTATTTTTATTTCATTTTTAATTTAGCTCTTAATTTTATTTTTTCTATTTATGTGTTTTCTACTTAATATGTGTATAATATTTTATAATGTGAATAGTTTTTTGTTTATTTTCCACGGGTTACTAGATAATACAAACTAAAAAAATACAACAAATTAATCAGAAATTGTGAAATTAAAAGAAATCTACCGAATTTAGACACTGACAAATTTATATCGTTAGAAAGATAAAAAAATTCAACTTTGATATAAATCGCCCTGTATAAAACTTTGGGATTTAAATGAAAATATTTTAGGTTTGTAGCCTTAAGGATACCCCACCACATCCCATCAACAAAGTTTAGAAATATTCCTTAATAAATCCACAATCTTCCACCCACGCACTATTAGCCCACCCTGTATATATGCATGTATTTATATATAAGGTGTTTCGGAATTGCACGGCACTATTTAGATATGTGTTCTCTAGCAGAAATTAAACAAAAAGAGACATATTCTAAGATATATGAAAAGCTTTAGAACAATTATATATCGTTTATTTGTTTGGCAGATGATTAAAAATCTGTGAATTAGTATTAAACACTGTTTGCGTAGGTTACTCATCTGTTTTAATGGTTTGTACGTTTTCGTGTGAATTTTTGATTATCATTCCAGACATCACAAATTTGATCACTTTTGCGGAACAAACAGACATGCTTTTAACTTATGGCGAGTTACATAAAAATGGTGTTGCTGTTGCTCGAAGATATCATGAAAACCGAAGAATACGAAACCATAAAACGTTTGAAGCCATTGAAAAACGTCTTAGGGAAAATGGCAAGCTAAATCCTTAACGAGTACCTAAACGCCAGTCGACAAAGGTTTCGACGAACAAACGAAGAAACACTCGATGCTGTGCAGTTATCTCCTACTACTAGCATTAAAAGATTATCACGTCGTTTCGATGTTTCCTCTACCAGTGTATGGCGAAATTAGGCGAACAACAATTGTATCCATTTCACGTTACGGCTGTGCAAGGTGTGTTACCGCAAGATTATAACAAGCGCAGAAGTTTCTCCCAGTGGTTAATTCGACAATGCACACGAGATCCTAACTTCCTGAGCTGTCTGTTGGTTACTGGTCCCTTCTTTTTGTCACCTAGATTTTCAGGAATATCTCACTTTTTTATTTTTTGCAAAATAACCTTTATGAGCTTCTAGAAGATATTCCGATTTCCAATAGCAGAGAACGTGGTTCATGCATGACGGTGCTCCAGCTCACTATTCTCATATAGTCACTGATTATTTAACCACAACATATGGTAACCGATGGGTTAAATGGCCACCACCCGATCTAACGTCGTTAGATTATTTTGTGTAGGTTGAATGAAGTCTATGGTTTATTCTAGGTCCGTTGGTACGCAAGACGATCTAAGGAATCGAATCGTGGAAGCTTCAGCAACTATCAAGCATCGTCCTGATGCTATACGAAGTGCCATAGAAGTATGGATTTGTCGTGCTGAATGGTGCATTCAGCAAAACGGAGGCCACTTTGAACAGTGCTCTGAATGCTGTATTATTAAATATTATTAAACATGTTTATTCCCCAATATCTTGGTAATAAATTCATTTGAGACATATGTTTATATGAACATTTTTGTTTATTTTGTGCTAGAGAACACATACCTAAAATAGTGTCGTGTCGTATATATATATATATATATATATATATATATATATATACATATATATGATCATAATTTTTACAATTTTATAAATTCCAGGCCTATCCTGCTTATCCATTCGATGGTTTATTTGCCTAAAAGAGTTTCCAAACTATTTTCTGAAGCAGTGACTATTTTTAAATTAATGTTGGAAAGGATTTTAAATATACCTTTAGTATAAGTAGGATAATTCGGTAATTTTACATACATAATTTGTTTATGTTTGATCCATAGCCCTACCTAATGTAGTTACATTCTTAACCGTCGTCCTATGTGTCTGTTTCCTAACTATATTCATAATCACTTCTTCAGAAAACGCATTTTTTATACTAATGCATAATTCTTTATTATAATTTTAAACTGACAGAGAAAAATTAAGCAACCTATGAACCAAAAAATTAAAAGCCGCGAGTTTATGCAGTCTCTAGTGGTTGGGCTCATTTGGTTATTAATCATTTACTGCTACATTCCTTTTTCTATCATTCCTGAGCCTCGCTTAAATAATGAGTACAACAGGCAGATGATTTTAATCCTTGATCCAATCATGTCTGACGAGTCTGACTCTGAAGACATCGCTCACCTTAAACCTACTCCCGACACAGATCCCGTCACTATCAAATCCTTTATACAAGTCCTTACACACTCTCTCCTAGACCTGTTCCCTAACCACCAACGCCGAGTTATCCGAACCATCGAATCCTTATCCCTCAACTTTTTCCAACGGCGTATCAACGTCTGTGTAGCTGGTACGCGGAGAAAGGTGGCCGTAGTCCGCCAACACCATCCTTAAACGCCTTTGTTCCCAATGGATATCGTAACAGGGACCATTAATGCTAGGCTCGTTCGTCGGAAACGCTCCCTAATTAAAGACCTCCTACACGAACACAATGTACACGTCCTTTCAATCACAGAAACCAAACTCTCACAAAAATGCACACTACAATTTAACACTTATAATTCCTTACTCAACAGTAGCACACACGGAACCGCCCTCCTAATTAAAAACTGTTTTCCTTCAACTCCATTTCAACTACCTGCGTACCTGCAGCAACTCGAATGCGTTGCTGTAACGGTGCACTTCCCTACTCCTATAGTATTCATATCTTACTACAATCCACCCGGGTACAATACACTTTCCGATGACCTGTTAGTTTATGCCTCCAGCCTCCCAAATGCAGTCATCCTAGGTGACTTCAATGCCCGCCATATTCAATTCGGTGGCACCGCAACAAATGGAAACGGCAACAGATTATCATCTGCTCTGTTGCAGTTGCCTATGTGGAGGATCGCCAATACATAACCTACGTATTTCGACCATTTAGGAGCCTCAATAATAGATCACATAATAGTTTCCGAATCAATAGCACACTACATCGATCGTGAGTGCTTTCTAGGCACCACGATTACTTCAGATCATATTCCACTTCTGGTCAAAACATCATTTTGTCCAGCTCCCCCAACACCCCCTCAAAACACAATCATTAAAGATTTTTCGAATGCAGACTGTAATGTGTTCGCCGAACACATCTCCAACAACCTTCCTACACCCGATCTTCAAACCACCCAAGATCTCGAGAGAGCCATTAGAGACCTAACTTCCGTAATTACCGAAGCGGTCGACACCTCAGTCCCGCTTAAAAACATCGACGTTTCCAAAAAACCGCTTCCACGACACAGTGAACTGGATCAAAGGGAAGAGACGAATCTATCGTCAATTCTTGAGATCCAGGGATCCGGCTCTCAAGACGGAATACAATCGCCTTAACGCCTTAATCAGGCGAGAAGCCAATAAATACACAGAAGACTCCTGGGCTTAAGCCACTTCCCAGTTGGATTATCGAGACGGTAAACGCTTCTGGCAACGGTTTGGCAGACTGACCAGAAGAAAAGTTGACCCCAAATCCCATCTAACCAACCTTCAGGGCAACCTAATCTCCTCCGACCAAGGAAAGGCCAATTTCTTTGGTCACCACCTCCAATCCATATTCCAATCCCCCAGTGATCCCCAATTCGATCCTGTTTTCAAGGGATTCCTCGAGACCCGCCTCAAGGAATTCCGAAACCTTAACCTTCCCGAACCCCAACTCGATAACGAGAATCTTTTCTATGCCCCAATTACGCCCGACCAGGTCAATGCCTATTTTAAAAAAGGGAAAAACTCAGCCTCAGGCCGCGACGGCCTCAATAGGAAAATCCCACGTCACCTACCCGGACCATGCCTCCAACTACTCGCAAACATTTACAATAAGTGCCAAACCCTCTCTTACTTCCCGGCGGATTGGAAATCGGCCTCCACTGTCATGATACCAAAACCCCACGCAGACCTAACCTCACCTAATTCCTACAGACCTATATCCCTCCTGAGTTGCCTCGGAAAATGCTTTGAGCAAATTCTAGCCAGCCGGCTCAGGGAACACCTAGAGTTTAACGACCTCCTTCCCAACAGCCAATTCGGCTTCCGCCCAAACCGAACGTGTCACGATCCCCTGGCTGCTTACCGAGACCACCAGAGCATTCAACCACAAGCAATGCAATCTGGCTGTTCTTGGATATTAAGCAAGCATTTGACAGGGTCTGGCACACCGGTCTCCTACAAAAAATCCGAACCCTTAACATTCCCGACCCCTTCTCCAAACTCCTGCTTTCGTACCTGACCAATCGATCGGTCAGGGTGAAAGTAGGGAAAAACCTCTCAGATCCTTTCCAACCCACAGCAGGCATTCCGCAAGGTTCTGCTTTAGCCCCCATCCTTTACACCATCTTTGTTTCAGATATCCCTCAAGTCACCCAACCCGGAGAAGTCGTTGCGGAGTTTGCAGATGACACCGCCTTCTGGTCGGTTAATCGGAACAGCGAAACGGCCTCCAACCGCATATACAAAACCCTTCGGAACTTTTCCAACTGGGCCAACCGGTGGAAGCAATCCTTTTCCGCCACCCTAGTTACGGCGAAGACAAATTACCAAACTTATCCTCCAGAAACGTCTCCTTCACCATTAACCAAGAGAGAATCCCCCTTCAAGATCAAATCACATACCTAGGTATCCTATTCATCAAAACACTTAATTGGCTCCCCGATGTTAGGAAAACACTTAACAGAATTAGAAACCCCAAAACACTCCAACACACATATAAAACTTAAATCCGCCCTGTTATGGATTTCCGGGCACCAATATACACAAACATTAACCCTAACCACCTTTCCTCTATAGCATCCTGTGAACGCCGGATATTTAGACGTATACACGGGCTACCCTTCAGGTACCCCAGCAACCTCACAAGACAACACGCAAACATACCACCAATCACAAACAAAATCCGAACACTTCTGAAAAAATTTGCACACAAAAGGATTTTCGGCGATACCATCCCAACCAAAGAAATCATCATAACTTCCTATACCCACCAACTTCCCAAATTCCCACGGAAAAAACCCAAACGTAAATTTAAACACCCTCCCGCGATCTTAACCCAATTATTAGACGACAACCCAGAGGAGATAGAAGAGACCCTTGATAACATCCCATATGCACTCCGCAACCCACCGTCTACTGGATAACGACCACGCAAGGATACCGGTTAACGAATAGATCAACACCCTAACACCCCTCACCACACTCAACCACACGCACACCTAAATCTAAATATTCAACTGAAATAAATCAAACCTTTAACCTTTTTTTTCTTTAACACTAAATAACAAAACCTCAACAAACCGTCTTTTTTTTTCTTTTTTTTTACACCAAAAATAATAAACTCATGATTGTAAACCACACAATTACAAAAATACATCGCAACACCAACAATAATGGAATGACCAGGGCTGAAGAAGAGGAATCCTGAACAGTCTACGAATAAGCATATAAGCATAAGATATAAGCATACTAACCAAAATCATGAGCATACTAACCTAAAAAACAAAAAAAAATAAAAAAAAGCAGATGATTTCAGAATATGTTATCTTACCTTTATTCTGAGTTTTGTTTCTTGTCCTCTCCACATTCTCCTTGTTTAACTCTTCAGTTAGCTCACTTCCGTACAACTTTTGGAAACGTTCTTTTCAACATTTCCTCATTCTGTTGGCATCCCATACTCATTCATACTATTCAGCATTCCTATTGCATTCTTATATGACATATGTACCTTGATACATTTCTTGCCCACTTCCAGACAATTTTCGCCCTCAAAATCGTTCTACTTTTTGTGACCTTCTTCCACCATCAATTCCCCTTTACTCACCTTTACTACCTCGATTGCTTCTTTCCTTCTCAATCTGTACATTATTTGGTTGCTATCAAGTTGTGCGGGCGTAGTTTAGTGCGCTCTTATATTTTATTACAAAATAATATTAATTATGCCAACAATCAGTAAATGTATTGTCTGTGGTGATGCTTTAAACCCTGAAAAAGAAATAAAATGTGGTTGGTGTAATCATCCATTACATTCAACGTGTTCTGGACTATCACAGAGTAAAATTCAATGTATTATTAATAAAGGGAGACGAATTACCTATCACTGTGATATTTGCCATAAAGGTAATTCCGAAATCATTGAAATTAAACAATTATTATCACTTAAAACTGAAATTGATCAATTAATTATGTTTGCAATCGCAAACTCCTAATCTCGAATTAATTTCTCACGATAATTACAAAGACCTCATCTATGGAATTAACGAACGTCAATTAAGGAAATGCAACATAATAGTATATGGTATACCGGAAAATAATGGATCTGAAGATATGTCCACTGTGAATAAAGTCTTAAAGCAAATAGATGCAGATTTTAAGGATACTCTTTCTTCGACTGTTCGTTTAGGTAAACTAGATTTAACCAAAGCAAGGCCACGTCCAATTAAGGCAGTATTAAGTGATGAAAAATCTGTTAGAAACTTTGTTTTTAAAGCAAGCAAGTTGAAAAGAAATCAACTTTATAAGAACATCTCGGTCTCATTTGCTAGGACTCCAAGACAAATAAATAATTTTCGTAAAATTAAGAAGCAATTTGATGAACGCATTACGGCTGGAGAAAATAATATTAAAATTAAACATATCAGAGGAATTCCAAAAATAGTAACTTTTAACTGAAAATGCTCAACAACAAAACTGACTTACAATGTAATTTTCAAAATGTTAGAGGTCTGCGTTCGAAAGTTGACTAGTTCAGCGCAGCTATCAGTGCATGTAAATTTGACTTAATCGGATTTGTTGAAACTGCATTAACGCCTTGTATATCTAATGCAGAATATTTTCCAGATTATTACAAACCAGACCTGGGGGGGGGGGGGTATTATTAGCTGTTAAAATCTGTATGTATATAGAACGTTTAGATATGTATACACTAAATAACAACGTTCCAACTATTGATGTGTTAGGGTGCAAATGTTATTCATACAACAAAAGAAAGGGACCAGTAGAATACCATCGAAAATATACCATGAAAATGATTATTTTGGTTCTCCTCAAGCAATTGTTAATGCCTTTGCCAATTATTTTCGTGGTGTATACCTTCCCCAAACTGAAAATAGAAATGGATCTAATGCTACGGATAATGATAATATGCAATGTATTCTTATACATCGTTTTACTGAGTCTGATGTAAATGCTATTAATAAACTTAAGAACAAGTCAACGGCGGTCCGGATCAAATTCCAAGCTTTATTGTTAGAGACTGTTGTGAAACATTAGTTAAGCCATTGGCAATATTATTTAATCTTTCTTTGCAAACTAGTACATTTCCCGAGGTCTGGAAACAAGCCCGGATACGCCCAGTACTAAAATCTGGGAAAGCAATGCTAACTAATAATTATAGACCTATTAGTATCTTATCAAATTTCTCTAAGGTTTTTGAAATAGCTGTTTATAATTGTCTACAACCTCATGTAAGCAAATATATTTCCCAAGCTCAACCTGGTTTTATGACTAATCGATCTACAACTAACTTAGCATGTTTTACTCAATACACTACGGAAATCCTAGATAACCATGGTCAATTTGATGTTACCTATACAGGTTTCGCCAAAGCATTTGATCAGATTAATCACTTAATAGTTATCACTAAGTTAAAAAAATTTGGTTTTCACGATTCGCTGTTTTTTTTATTCTCTTAGTATTTACACAACCGCATTCAATATGTATCATACAACAGTTATAATCCCGATCATATCATTGCGATGTCAGGTGTCACTCAAGGGTCTAACCTTGGGCCACTTTGATTTCTTACATTTATTAACGATGTATCGCTTGGACTATCGTGTAATAACTTATTATATGCCGACGATATCAAGATATTTTCTTGTGTTTTCTAATATTACGGATTGTATTTTTTTGCAAGCAGATATAAATAAAGTTCAAATTGGTGCCTTCAAAATAGTTTAAAGCTAAATATCTCTAAATGTACGGTAGTTTCATACTCTAGGAAAATAAAACCCAATCATTTATGATTATGTGTGTAGCGGTAGTCTTTTTAATCGTACTTCAACCGTTGTGAACCTAGGTGTCACATTTGATGTTAAACTTAGTTTTATGGCCCATATAAACAATATCTGTGGCTCTGCAATGAAAATGCTGTAGTAAACTATCTTGTCCAGTCTGTAGAGAATGAGAATAATTTAAAGGTTTTACGTTTGATAATGAAAAAGAATACTTGAAGGAATTTCTAGCATGCTGATTTCAGAAGAAAGGAATAAAAATGTATGCAACTGATCGCTATAGTCCTCAAATTAATGGTAAGACCCCAGAGGCTGAATAGAATATTAATGGAAAAAGTATTAACTTCTATTTGATATTAACTTAAACAATGAAATATGGTGTGATGCTATTTGTGTAGCTACATCTCTTACTAATAGAACTACCACCTCCAATGTGCAGAAAACTCCTTATGAAATGTGGAATAATACAAAAATTGGGTATGAAAATAATCAATTACTGTAATGCACCCGCAAAAAAAACTAAACTGTACGAATAAATTAGCTGGCTGGACAACAAAAATGAAAATTTTAGGCATCAAAAACAGTAAATATCGATTGCTCAGTCAAAACAAACAAAAAGGTAGTCGCGAGAGATGTCGTTTTTGAGAACATAAACAATAAGGAGGTGAAGGTTGAAACAATAATATTCGACCTCCAATATAGAGAAAACTCCGTACCAAATGTAGTATAATAAAAAACTAAGCATGAAGAAAATAACATTATTTGAATGTGATGCATTCGGTAGAAACTTAACCACACGAATAAATTAGATAAACGAACAACAAAAATGAAATTTGTAGGTTTCAGTAACAGTGGATATCGATTAAAAGACACTAAAAACAAACAAAAATTGTCATCTTGAGGGATCTCGTGTTTGGAAAGATAAATAATAAGGAACAGAAGATTGAATCAATGATACTTGATATGCTTGAAACTGAAAAAATAGCTGAAATGAAAGAACTTCCATACAACACAGAGGAAGTTTGAAATAATGAATATAGAACTCAAGGAAGGAACCAGAACACCAACATCCTTTGTAATTTACGAATTGCATAGGGTTGAATGCTTGCATATCAAGAAGTCATACCAAAATGCGATAACAAAGAAGAAAGTTACACTTGGGACTATCTGAACATCAAGCAAGCTGAAAAAAGTTATTTTCAAACAAATGTACTATTCAGAAAGAAGGAAGATCGAAGATCTAAGGCAGGATTGGTGGATGTCTGAAGATCTTGAAAATTACAATAAAAGAAGAATATGCAAATTAAACAGGGAATCATATGGTTTGAAACAATCCTCTATTAAATGAAACTTGAAGCTGACTAATACTTCAAAACAACCTATTAAACCAACTAAGAACCAAAAAATGTACGTATGTTTACAGATTTAGACCATAATTCGTTTCTCGATTTTTATGTAGATGTTAATGCCCTAACTGGATCTTAAGAGGAAATGAGAAAAAAAATGTTGGCGGCCAAGGAAACGTATTTGAAATAACAGTTGAGGAACACCCCACTGGCTATGGCCGTATAAGAGTAATAAAGAATGCAAGTGGAATTATTTTACATAAAGCAGATAATCGCGATCCCCGTTACCGTCTACCTTGTCTGAGGTTTTTAGGGGGTTTTCCTCATACACATATAGCGGCATAATCATTGCATATACACACATCATGTGCGGCTATTTAGGCGAATGCTGGGGTAGTATCTTCCCCCTCAGAACCCTAACTCCATTCCGTCCGATCCTATCCTGGCAGTACCCATCCTTAATTCTACCATGCACACATACGTAATATATATATATATATATATATATATATATATATATATATATATATATATATATATATATGTACGTTGGTAATCCATCTATGTAGCTGAAGGAGCGTGGAAAGCTCGAGTAACCCGCCTTCCCCATTTGGGAGGGAATGAACCACGTTGCTTTCCTTTCCGTTGCAATATATATATATATATATATATATATATATATATATATATATATATATATATATATATATATATATACTCCTTTCAAAAATTATCGCACCACCTAAATTATGCCTCAAGTTTAAAGTTATTATATTTCTGAATCAATGGATGGATTTTGATGATTCTTCCTTCTCGGTGTAGGTTGATTTTTAAGGAAGAAATGTATTGATGGTTTCGGATAAATGGCAACGCTTTACCCATATACGGGGTGTGAAAAGAAAGTTGTGTTTTTTCTTCTAATTTTGCAGCACCCTGTGGAATTTATCAGAAACAATCGCTACATTCCATTTACATCACGTTATAACGGTATCTCTACTCTACATTTTCGTTTAAAAATCATCTCGATATCTCTGTTATCAAGGAAGATACACAAGTTTAAAGGTAACGAATTTTTATTAACATTTTGAACAAGTAGGTAAAAACTTAAAGAAACACTACATAATCCTTAAACAATTATCTCAAAATCACCTAATAACGTGTATTTCCGCCTCTCTTACTAATCGCTTCTTCACAGCGACGAGGCATACTTAAAATGAAGCGTCGAATTTCGTCTTAATCAATTGCATCCCAAACGGATACGAAAGGAACAAAGGGAACGACGTGGTTCGACAAAATGTCGAACCACCTTTCACTTGTTAATGAACCTCTTCGTAAAGAAACAAGGTCCGTTCGTGCTGTAAGCGAAATTCCATCACAAATCATTGCGTAAAGTCGTCGGTCGTATGTTGCATTGTGCATACCGTTCATTGGGCCGTCGAATTACCCTTAAACGGCTATCTGAGCTACATAAACAAAACTTTGATTCATCTGTGAACAGTACTTGTTCCCAATCATCAGCATTCCAGTCAAGATGTTCTCTGGTAAATTGCAATCTTCTTCTACGATGATTTGCGTTTAAATTTGGTGCTCTGGCTGGAATCCTTGCATGAAAATTATCTTCGGCGAGGCGCCTTTGTACAGTGTTAGTACTAATTCGAATATTATGAACATCTGCCACTTGTATCTGTAAGTATCTCATTGTGACAAAACATTCCCGTAAAGCACGAAATCTAATAAAACGATCTTGGCGTGGTGTTGTGACTTTCCTTCTTCCTTGTCCAGGCCGTCTTGTATGATCATTTGTCACTTGAAATCGTTGAATGGCACGTGATATTGTTGTATGAGAAACTCCTAACCTCAAGCCTATTTCACGATAACTTATTCCCTCATTGGCTAAACTAACTGCCTGTACACAGTCATCGCGGTTTAGATGTCTTGAAATACGGTCCATGTCAAATAAACACTTAATTACGCAAAGCAGCAATTTGTTGAATGCGTAAATAAAACTGGCAGTTTTAAACACTTCTGTCAAACTTTTTGATATTTCATAGCATGCTTGTTTCATTAGTAAGTACTACATTTCAATAAAATTACGTCAAACTTGAAAATTGTGTATCTTCTTTGATAACAGAGATATCGAGATGATTCTTAAACGAAAATGTAGAGAAGGGATACCGTTATAACGTAATGTAAATGGAATGTAGCCATTGTTTCTGATAAATTCCACAGGGTGTTGCAAAATTAGAAGAAAAAACACAACTTTCTTTTCACACCCCGTATATGGGTAAAACGTTGACATTTATCAGAAACCTTCAATACATTTCTTCCTTAACCCCTTACCGCATACTGTGCCATATTTGGCACTCGAAAAATATATATTTTTTCCAAGTCCCCTTGAATTCTAAGACGTTAATTTAAATAGTCCTATATTTGGCACGCTCGCTTCTCAGTCGCCTGATATCGCATACCCCTCTAGAAGCAATTTGTGTGTATGTAGTTCGTGTTCAGTAATCAGCTGATCGCTAAATCGCATAAACTTGTTGTGTGGATGTTTCTCGTGTCAGTTTTTTTGTTATTTGTGCGTATTTTGGTGCGAAATAAATTTCTGTATAAAGGTAAGTTGTTATTGTACACAATATAGCATAAAAACTTATTTTTTTTTTATAAACAGCGCAAAAACTGTTTTTGTCTACATGTGCCATATGTGGAACAGTTTGAAGTTTAGACATAAAATATTTCTTACGTCTTGTTTGTTTTCAGATGGATACCAGAAGATTTTATGGAACCAAGAAAGTATTAATTCCTACAACGACTAGTAGTGAAGATGAAAACTTATCATCTGATGACGAACACCGAAAACATCAATTCACGTGTCAGAAAAAAATAATTTTGTGTGACTCATCGGAGAGTGAAAAGAGTGAGTCGGCCGGGGAAGACATTATAATAGACGAAACCGAGAGCGATAGCGATAGTAATCTACCTTTGATTATATTCAATCAGTCTCTACAAATACCACAAAATAACGAGAATTATTCCGCCAACATCAAAAGTAAAACCGAAATCTACAAAAGTGCAAAGAGAAAAAATTGACTGGCAAAAAAAGTTTCTGAATGTTTCAGAAGAGTTGATAGCATTCAAAGGAGATGAAACCCTTCCAAATTTTATAGATCAACTTGAAGATCCTATTCAGTTCTATAATTTATTTTTTACAGATGAAATTTTAGATTATATTGTAGAATAGTAAATCCTTTTTGGAGTGCAAACTAGGCGAACTTTTTGTAGCATTCAGCTGCCATCAACTCGGAGCTACTGGAACAATTCAATCGAGATTCCAAATATCTCACAGGCTATGACCTGCAATCGATTTGAACAAGTAAAGCGCTTTTTGCATTTCAATGACAACGGTTTGCAGGTCCCTCACGGGCAACCAGGGTATGATAAGCTTTTCAAGATACGACCATTTTTAGACCAAATTCGTGAGCGACTTCTCCTTGTCACTAAGGAAGAACATATGGCCGTAGATGAGCAAATAATTCCGACAAAAGCGCGGTCAAGCCTAAAACAATACAACCCCAAAAAGCCACATAAGTGGAGTTATACAGTTTTTGTCTTAAGTGGTGTATCCGGTTTCTCTTATGACTTTGATTTTTATTGTGGAACTACTATTTTGAAAGACGGACAGCCAGACCTAGGCGCAAGCAGCAACGTTGTCGTAAAGCTTTAAGAAACCATTTCTAAAAATCTAAACTACAAACTATTTTTTGACAGTTGGTTTACTAGTGTTCCCCTTCAAATATACCTGACCAAGAATGGAATTTTACCTCTCGGGACAGTAAGAGCGAATCGTGTGCCAGACTTTCAATTTCCCAAGGAATCAGATATGAAGAAAGAAGGCAGAGGTGCAGTTTTTGAAGCAGTGGCCAATGTGGAAGGTGTAGACATATCCGTTGTATCTTGGTATGAAAATAAGATTGTAAACACTATGTCAACATATGTTGAGAGTCAGCCGACATCGGAAGTAAGAAGATTTTTCCAAACAATCAAGAAGTCATGTAACTATTTGCCGCCCCCAACGTGTGGCTGTATATAATGCATACATGGGGGGAGTAGATCTTCTGGACTCTATGTAAAAAATGGTACATGAGGGTATTTTTCCATTTTCTTGATATAATTTGCGTAAATAGTTGGATTTTATGGAGACGACATCTGAAAAATGATAATTTGTACCTTCCACTTTCGGAATTCAAATTAGCTTTAGCAGAAGTTTTGACGAGAAGCAATTCATTAGTGAAAAAAAGGGGTAGACCAAGTAACTCTTTACAACCTCACCTGGAACTGAAGAAGAAAAAATATCATTTTTCGCAAATACCCGCTCAGGAAATAAGAACAGACAATTTGAACCATCTACCAACAGTAAATGAAGAAAGGTAAAGGGAAAGTCTCATATATCATGTGTTAAATGTTTAGTTTTCCTGTGTCTAAATAAAGATCGTAACTGTTTTTATAAATTTCACACGGAATAGACCAAGTTTGTTTACTGTTTAAAATATTTTGTTACATATTTATAATTATTTTAAAAAATACATTTCAATACGTCAAAAAAATAGAATATTTTCCAAAATACACGACATATATTTTTTTAAATATTTTTTATGTGCATTTAAGCATGTATACTATTACATATATTTAAATTTCAAAAAACAAAAAAATCATGCAGTAAGGGGTTAAAAATCAATTTACACCGTGAAGAAAGAATCATCAAAATCCATCCATTTATTCAGAAATAAAATAACTTTAAACTTGAGGCATAATTTAGGTGGTGTGATAATTTTGGAGAGCAGTGTATAATGAATCAAATAGAGTAGTTAACCAATAAGTGGAAAAAAATCAAATAAGTCAGCCTACACGAAAAATGTTCACACCCACCATTACTTGCGCTGATTCAGTCAAATAATATCAAACCTGAATGCAATCGGTTTTTAGTTCTGCGAACAAAAAATAATAAAACCCGCAGCTTCATAACTAAAACCCACTGGGGTCTAAACATTGAAGCCTTAAACACTATTTACGTTTTTGGACTATTGTGAACAAAATAAAATCATATTAACATCTACGTCCTAAACACTTTTCAAGCGTTTAAGTTATTACGACCGAAATAGAATCACATTTACACCGCAAATCCAATACCACCAGTAATAAATGGTATCTACACACTTCGGTCATAAATATTTAGAAGAAACTTGAATGCAATTGCTTTTGAAGTATTTTATCACAAACAGTCGATCGAACTCACGCACGCTAACACCTGTTGTAGGGACTGGTAAGGATCTCTATGGTTGGGATTGTGTCGCTTTGTAATGTCTGTATTCTCTGTGTGATGGGTGTTACGTTTGCTTGTTGTATTGTGAGGTCGTTAGGGTACCTCCAAAGTAACCTGTGTATGCATCTGAGTATTCGACGTTCACAGTAAGCAATAGATATGTGATAAGGGTTTATGTTAGTGTATATGGGTGCTCGGAAATTCATAACAGGGCGTATGTATGTTTTGTAGGTGTGTTGTAGTGTTTTGTGGTGACAACGCCTGAGTCTAGTCCGGAGGGCGCCCAGTAGGTTTGGTCGGTTTCTTATCCTATTGTTATTTGTACATCGGGGAGCCAATTAACGGTTCCCTGTGAAGACGATTCCTAAGTAGGTGACTTGTTGTAATCTTTCTTGATTCAGGGTAAGGGAAACCATTGCTGTTGGCTAGGTTTGTGAACTTATCTTCGGTGTAGTTTAGATGTCGGGAGAGGGTTGTTTGAGTTTGGTGAGATTTACGCAGGCTCTCCATCGGTTCGCCCAGTTGGAGAAGTTCCGGAGGGTTTTGAATATGTGGCGGAAGGACGTTCCGTCCAAAAGGCGGTGTCATCCGCAAACTGCGCAACGACTACTCCGGGTTGTGTAACTTCGGGAATGTCTGAAGCGAAGATAGTGTAAAGGATCGGGGCTAAGAGAGAACCTTGGGGTATGCCTGCTGTAGGTTGAAAAGGATCGGAGAAGGTGTTTCCTACTTTGACTCAAACTGTCCAATTAGTCAGGTATCAGCATAAAAAAAAATGCTCATTATTATTATTTTTTTATTAACAACAATGAATATTTACAATCTGTCATTTAAATGACATTAAGTAAATTATGTAGATGAAGTGGAAGATGTAAGAGGGTTTCCAATGAAAACTCTCTATTAAGTAGCTTAAATTTATATAAGAATATAGTTGAACAGATTTGGCAGATCGAGTGGATCTTGTCTTTTAAGACTTTTAACATATGGTCGGTCAAGGAGATTGACTGCTAGTGTGTGAGTATGAGCACTGAGTTTATCACCATATTTGGCACTATTGCTTCTTTCACTGATGGCACAGGGATGTCTTGTTGTATCATTCAGTTTGGAACATATCTGGATGCATTGACAATGTTCTAAATGACCTTGTTTTAGAATCGTTGCAGTATCTCCAAATTAGAATTGCTGGCTGATCCCCACAACTGGATTCCACAAGTCCACATGGGCTTAACTACGGTTTTGTACAGCAGCTACTTGTTGTCGATTGAGAGTTTGGAGGTTCATCCTAAGAGCCAATACATTCACTTGTATTTTAGACCTAATTGCATTCGTTTCTTGAGGATGTGCGTTTACCAAGTTAATCTTCGATCAAGATGGATGCCCAAACATTTAGCATTGTTTTCTTCGGGAAGCTGTTTATTATTTAACCTATTAACGCCCACAAATCAAAAATATCAAAATCATTGAAACTTGTAATTGCAACTTTAATATTTAATTTTTTTTAAGAATACTGCCATTTTGAAGGTGTTCCCATATGGTACCTTCAGGCGCAACCGTAGTGGTACTCACTTATGGAAAACAAAAATTAATTATACATAAAAACATATCTACCGAGTATGAAAAGGACGAAACCAGTCGATACAAAGCCCGACATTGCACTTTGAGCACATTGTTCTTCCTCTGCTTTTACAATCTGGAGCACCACATCTTCTTCTTTTACCTTCAGGTACCGACATAACTTAGTGATGTAATCCGTCATAAGTAAAGAAATCAATAAAATGACTTACCAAGAAATGTTATTGTCCATTTGATCGATTCCGTCCATATTCTTGTTATACTACGTGATGAAATCTGGCCTTGATACTTGAACAATCTTCTTCTCACTCCTACTGAACCTGTCAACAGGCCTTACTGGTGCTACGCCATAAGAAGTGCTTACCATTGTGACCATCTTATTGTCAAACGATTTTACATATAATATACCACTTTCTTGTTTTAATGTCGCAGAAAAATGACCTCTGGTTTGTTTTTCTAATTCCTTTTCTGATAATAGGGGACAATCCCTTGACAATCGGTTCTCAGATATTGAGCCAGTTCCGCCATAACCATTTGCTTTCAAAGTACATAACAAATTGGCATCTGTGAATAATCGAAAAAGAAATTATATCTATAATGTTTTCTGTCGCCCATTTCTTCTATCATTTACAACAAGGGAGCTTTTGCTTTACCATAAGACTTTTTGTATTCTGTATTCGAGTAGCCACTCGGAGTGTTCAGGCTCCAAACTTTATACCCGGACCTTACAGGTTTGCCACGGATAAACTGTTTGCATCCATGGCGTCCAAAGTACCTAATCATAGATTCGTCATAAGAAAGGTTTTGTTCGGCAACAAAGTGTTGAATAAACTTTTCTTTTATTTTATCCGTCTTGGATCCCAGCTTATACATTTTGTCCGATTTATCGATATCATTATTATTTGCAAAATGAATAAATTAACAAATTTGCAAAAAACGGCCCCTCCTCATCGCTCCTGATACCATAACGTTTTTTAAATCCTTGAAATTTTCCCAATACCTCCTTTTTGACGGTAAATTATTATACCCACTTAAAATAAGTTTTCCCAGAAATACATGTACGTCTTCAATAGTTACTTTAGGGTCTGGACTATTCTTGAACAGCGCATAATTTGTTATTTCTTTACTAATCATATGCAATATTTCATCGGTATAAAATAATTCAAAAATGTCCACACATGACATAGAAATATATTTGGACTAACCTCCAAATGGAAATTCATGGCTAGCATATTGTAAATCTCCCACAATAAATTTTGGCACATCGGGTTTTGCTGCTAGTTTTAAATGGCGGTCAGCTATTACAGGCAAAGGAGGTACTTCCTCAAAGTTAATTTCAGTCCCCAGGCTTTCGTTAATTTTCAGAACAACCTCTACACTAGCAGAAAGTTGCCTTGAATTTAAGTTTTCTGCAAAGCCCCCTCAACCTCGTCTGCTGAATCTTCGTCCGTAAGTACACAGCTCTCAGGAGGTTCAATAAATATCTCCTTGACACATTCTTCATCATAAGCAATATCTAATACTTCTTGGAGCGTAATTCCACTAAAACAAAAAAGAAGAATAAGAAATGATGACAAACATCCTTAACGCCTAAAGAGCCCATTCGGGATCTTCAACGTTTACAACAAATTATTTTATCAAAAAAAATGCCAAGTTTATTTTCCCACTTTATGTGTTGTCTAAGTAAATGCTAAGTTGAATTTGAAACAGAAGTAATGAAATAATCACGTACGATAAATTGATGTCCATATCCCCAGAACAATTCCACAAGCACTGAATTCACCCCGCGAAAATACCCAATAGATCCTTACTGACGCTAAACATTTGTACTAAGCTACCGTCGATCACATCAGGCCCGTACTCAGCCCATATCAATGTACCGCTTACGTCTGGCTCCATATGAGCAAAAGGAGGTTATCTGAGGATGTGACGTCATAGTGGTGGGGGGAGGGGTTAGGCGTGGGGTTAGGGTGAGGGGTCTTTGTATTTATATTTAGGCCTCTGCATTCTGCTTCGTTATGGCGGGAAATTTGAATTTGTATTCTAATAAAGGGCCCTAATGCTAACTTGTAAAACATGCGCAACTTTCTCTCGGGGCTAAGTCCCTTGACTAAAAATCTGCTTTAAAAATATGCTACTATGTAGGGCCACGCTCAACTTCCATTACAGAAAACATGCGCTACTTTAAACATACACCACTAGACGACGTCAAGCCTGCTTTTAAAAATAAGTGAAAATCAGACGCGCAAAGAACGTGAACATTACATTTCCATTTTCATGGGCAGTCCAACTTTCGCGTAATTAGCTAATTGGGATTTTAGATGTGCTTGAATAGTTGTTATTGCGGTTACATAACTGGTGAAATTAGAAAATAATTGATTTATATTAATGATGTCTTGAAGGCTCTCAGTACTTTATGTTATTCAGTTATAAGCAAGACGTCTAAAGTGAAATGTGTTGTGAGCAGCTGTTTACTCTGTCAAGGCGTTCATCCAATACGTTTCTCGCCAACAACCCTAGTAAGTACTCGTTTTTTTATTTTAACCCTTGCCCCTTATTTTTTTACTTTATTTAATTGCTAGAGGCCCGACTTCAAGTTTGATTATACTTACTGTATAGGTATTTTTTACCGATATAACTAAAACGTATTTTTATCACTGTATGCAAAACTCGGCAATAGCGTACACATTAATTTGTGGGATATTATTGTCATTATGGTTGTCTAATGATAATGTGTATTATCAAAATTGTAAATGAAAGTCAGCTTGTTTATTTGCCACGGGGTGTCTGTCTTATAAGTTAGCATTAGGCCCCTTATTAGAATACAAGTTCAAATTTCTCGCAATAAACAATCAGAATGTAAAGACTTAAATACAAATTCAAATTTCTCCTCAAGGGTGCCAGGGGACAAAGGCCCGAAAGCAAGTTGTGAAGCTCTATACATGTCTTATAAGTTAGCAATAGGGCTCCGCTTATTAGAATACAAATTCAAGTTTCCCTCCTCATAGAATGCGGCACAAACAAATTCAAATGTTTGGTCAAGGGGGTGAAGGCCTGAGAGTAAGTTGCTAAGCCCTACACCAGTCTTACAAGTCAGCATTAGGCCCCTTATTAGAATACAAATTCATACTTCCCGCCATAACAATCAGAATCAAATTTTCCGCAAATGGGGCCTCGACAAGAGGGCTAAGACCCGAAAGCAGGTTGCGAAGCCCTATACCTGTCTTATAAGTTAGCATTAGGCCCCCTTATTAGAATACAAGTTCAACTTTCTCACAATAAACAATCAGAATGTAAAGACCTAAATACAAATTCAAATTTACCGCCATGGGGCGAAGACCCGAAAGCAAGTTGTTGGACAAGGGGGTGAAGCTCTTAGAGCAAGTTGCGCAACCCTACACCTGTCTTACGCCACAAACAAATTCAAATTTTTGGTCAAGGGGCTCAGCCCCGTGAGCAATTTGCGTAGCCCTACACCTGTCGTACAAGTTAGCATTAGGGCCCCTTATTAGAATACAAATTCAAATTTCCGCCATAACCAAGCAGAATGCAGAGGCCTAAATACAAATTCAAATTTGCCGCCAATGGGGCCTCGAAAAGGGGTCAAAGCACCGAGAGTAAGTTGCACAGCCCTACACCTGCCTTACAAGTTACCATTAGGGCCCCTTTATTAGAATACAAATTCAAATTTCCCGCCAACGGGGTTATATCAAGGCACGAAGGCCCCCCGAACAAGTTCCGACCACGACAAGTGGGGCAAAGCCCCGAGAGCAAGTTGCGAATCCCTACACCTGTCTTACAAGTTAGCATTAAGCCCCCTTATTAGAATAAAAATTCAAACTTCCCGCCAATCAGAATGCAGATACTTAGTCCTCCAATCAGAGCACAACTGCTGAGTAGTGGAGCTAAGGTCCAATCAGAAGATAGTAAAGCGACGGTGCTTACGCGAACCAATTAGGTATAAGGATGGGTGTGGTCTAGCCTTATCCCCGCCTTAATATACGTATAACCAATCAGGTAAAAGGAGTGGGTGTGGCCCCACCTTAATGAACCCATAAGGGCCTTAACACTTCACTTAACTCTGCCAGAATGGCCGATATACCACACCCTGGGGGCATCCATTACCCCTAACAAGGGGGTTAGACCGCCATAAGCGCTCTTAATATTGCCAAAAGGACCTTAATTAGGGGCTAAAACTTGCCCAGGGGTTGAAAAACGTCCCCGAAAGAAGCCGACCCCACCCCAGACCGACCACCCCTAACCCCACCACTATGACGTCACATCCTCAGGTGACCTCCTTCTACTCATATGGTATCTTTAGTCGTTAATGTGTTAAAGTAACTGGAGGACAAGTCTCCTTGCACAGTGAGAATATGACATGAACCGATTTGACTTCATTGGCCTTTATTCGCCTAGTTTTCAACCATGTTTGAATTTTATCTAGATTGAGTTTTTGAAGTTGTGATGTTGTTCGTGGATCTTCATGTGAAGCAAGCACTGCTGTATCATCCGCGTAAGTGGCAATCATGGTCTGTCTGGTAGTTGGAATGCCAGAGGTATAAAGAAAATAAAGTGTGGGGCCCAATGCTAATTTTTTTTTTATTTAGAAAGGTAATTCTTAACATAAAATTTTAATTTGTCCATTTCTAGTTTATAAAAGTGAATTTTATCTATACATTCCAATATTCCATACATTTAGATTTTCCAGGAATTAATTTTTTGTGTATGGTTGATCTAAAAAAAGTCAATATTGTTATTATAGGTCCTGCCTCAAAATCTAACTCATCTAACGGGATCTGTTCAATATTGTCAGTTGTTTTAAAATTCCCACTTTTTACTTCATCTTCTATATTTTTTCTACATCAGATTCCTCTTGAATTGGCAAATTTAAAAAAAGAAAGAAAATTTGTTGTTTTAGTTTAGGTAATAGATATTATCTTTGGTTTTTATAAAACAGAAATAGTGAATATTTATTATAATGAATTTCTAAATTTTATGAGCGTCAGTTATGAATTTATGACAAACAAGATCTATCACACTCTTTACTTTGGGAGTAGGAAGAACAGCCACTTGTCGTGTATGTTTACCTTCCACTTCGACAACCACAAATTCTGCCATTTTTTTCAAATTCACTCATTGTTTGTTTTATTTCTTGTATTACCTGCTCAGACCACAAAGGCCTATTCATATACTGATCAATTAACATTTTAGAAGCTTCTTCGGATCTTCTTTTACTAAACAATACCATGCGACACAAAATTAATCAAACCAAACATGTGCCATATCCTTACTAATACAGTTGATTTTTCAATTTCCATTTTCTAAAGTGTCATTTAAGAATCTTAATATGGATTTAGTTTAATTAGTAGATAAGAAGAGGAAGTAACTGTGGAAAAAAAATTTCTTTTGTGTAGCATATTCAAAGCATTTGATATTTTAATAAACCAATCCAATTCTAATAAACACACACAAGCGTTTAACGCTCTACTTTTTAAAACAATGCCCTTTCTTAGAGCCATCCCTCCTTCTATAGCAGCACACCTTTTAATATGATGATCGATTTTCAATCCCAGACAAGGGGTCTTATAAACTCTGAACAACATGTCATACAGCGAATAGTTTGTATTACACCAAAGTATTGTGGACTTAAAACACTTACTGAAAGTAGGCATTTAAGACAGAATTTTTATTTTTAATTTCTCACATAATATGGCCTAATTGATGTGTAGACTGCCTTGTTAATTCTGATTTACACCAAATTTTTAAAAGTATACCAAACGTAAGTATCTCCTTTAAATATTTGTGAGACGTCATTTATTGTTATTATATGTTAGGATAAAATATATTTTCGATTATTTTTCTTTTATATATTTTGACATTCTACAGCAGAGTGCTCTAGACTTAGACAATTCCATAATCAAAGGCTCTAGATTATAATTTAAAATAGTATCGCTAGTGCAATCTTTTATGTATCTCCCTAAGTGTACAACATATTAAGACGCGCGTCTAGCTGCAGTCAATACCAAGCTGGTAGAGTAGTGGTGACACGACCTCAGTAGGTAGGTAATTGAGATCAAATGTCCAAAAGTGCTGGAAGGAAAAAATCCATGTGATTTTCATAGTATCTTACCATCAAAACAAAAAAGTACATTTTTTGCTTATAAAGAAAATAAGTGTTTTTAAATGCTAACCACCCCATACGTGTACCAGGTTGCTACTACGATGTCGATTTTTGAAATGTCAGAATGTGATTTTGATGTGGTCAAGTGTAGGCTTGCTAGTTTTTAAAGTAAAATTATGTGATGTAGAGAAGTCCATTATTGACAATTTAACTAAAAAAAAAGTATAATATGTATGTTCCAGAATTATTTTTAATGAAGATACCGAGAAATCTACTATTATTTCAATTAGAATGCTTAAGTGTTTAAATTAAATTTGATAATACAAATATGCCGTTTTCATTATAATTACCTATCTACATATGGCATGAGTAGATTTATTATTGAAGCTACTAATTTGATATTATTATAAACACTTCACAGAATTAGTTATACATGGAAAATGTTAAAACACTATTCACTATCTTCAATTTTCATTTATTTAATATGTTGTTGGGTGGAAGTTACAATATAAATCATATTATATACATCTTTATTCAGATGAAAATAAATTGTAATTGTTACACAATGCAATTGTGTAATATGTATGTATGTTATACGATTATAACATGGAGTATTAAGTGAATACAAATGTATTTTAAGTTAAAAGAGAGTTTTTCAAAGTTTACCAAAAAACAAATGATACTAAAAATATTTGACATTATAGGTAACAACGAGGTTTGTACCAGTAAACATATTATTCTTCTAATTGAGCGCTTTATAGTAATACAATAATCTTTTTAGCCAATGTCTCTTCCTCTGCTGTTAAACGTGCTCTTCCAGCGAAAAAAGACGGAATAATGAATATATATTTATTTTCATCGCACACATCTCGAATGGTAAAATCACGATCTGCCATTAATACATCACCTTCTTCCAAAAATACAGAAATAAACAATGCTTTAAACAATTCGATGTCAGAAATGGAGCCTTCATAACCTTTGCTGTTATACACCACTGAACTTCTCGATCACACTCTTTACCAAAAATTTTACTGTATTGTAGTGCTTATAATTTGAAATAGGTAACTAAATATACTTCTTGTTGGTGTGTGACTGTTTTGTTTGTACATTAATTGTGACATGACACTTTCATCCAAAAAATTGAAAAATGATACAAACTGATGTACAGCCAATGCAGTAAAAACTGAACATTTTTATTGTTGGAAGATGAAAATAGGAAAAATTTTCAAACTTTTTCAGTTTAAAGATGTTTTTACTCTTCATATCCACAAGTTCAACAAATGTGTTGCTGTATAATGGTGGATGACAGACAATTGCTTATTATAGGTGTTACTACTGGTATCTTTTGCATCTTGGTTTTCCTTTCTTAACAATGCTGTTGCTTCGAGGTGAAGGTCCCTTTCTTCCCTATTGCTCGATCCCACTTCAACATATCTCTGAACATCTAGACTTTTTCAATGCACTAAGGAGTTAGCAATATAATTCGGATGTCGTACTAGATTAGAATCTTCTGCTATCCTATTCACAAAATGTTTACTGCAAACATACACATTTTTGGTAATATTCGATGGATTAAAGCTGTCATTTCCACATAATTCTATCCATAATATTAAGACATTTAGCCATGTTGCATATCGGTTTCAGAAAGGGATGAAATCGAACATTTCTGGACTTCGTAGATTTGGAGGTGTTGCCACAATCCTGGTAGTGAAAGAATCAATAAGAAACTATAATTAACTTTTAATCTAATACTTATACAGCAAGGGTTGGAAACAATGAAGTCTTGAAAAAGACTGTTTCCTGTAAGGATTAAAGGCAGGGTGATAACAAAAAGGAAGAAAGAAAAGGTAAATGAACGTAGGTGATAGAAGTAGAACGTAATGTGAAAAAAAAAGGAGCGCAATAATGATTATGTAGGCAACAGGATTAATATTAAACGACGGAATAACCATAAACAAAAATTTATGGGAATAACTAAAGCTGTAATACCAGAGACAACACTCTGGTAATACTTTCGGAACGACACAGTGCGCACAAACCAATATTGGTCACAATTCGACAATTTGCCGTTGCGTACGCAATTCATAGCCGTAGAAATTCTAAGTAGTTTATTTACATTTTGGTGCACGATTAAGTTACTTATAGGTTATATTTCTGATTTTTACATTTTCTTTTAATAAACAGTTCTTTTAAGAGCTCTTTTTGACCCTTTGTGTATATATTTTGGTAAGTTTGCAATATCTGTGCTTTAAGCGTAATTCACAAGTATGTTTTTTGTCTTTTTATAGTCACCTAACAATGGCAAACAAATCGAAACAGATCGGCGTTCGTGGAAAGATTCTACACAGTCAAGCTCGAGAAATTGTTGCAAACGTCATAGAATTCATGACAAAAGAAGCCAAGGAGGGAGTCACAATCCCTTTGTCAGACTTTAAGGAGAGAATTTTAGCTGCTACGAAGATAGGTGGATTCACTTATCGTAAAGTTACATCAGAAATGAAGGAAATTTCCCAAGGCAAAGCAACAAAGTTTTCTTCACCTAGAATAAATAAAAACAGACCAAACCCTAAAAGTAACCTGTATCAGGGAGAATTGGGGCTGTTAAAATCAATTATACATAATTTTTATATTATTGAAAAGAGACTGCCTACGTTAAAACGTAATGAAACAATTTTTACATGGTAAATATAATTACATTTAAATTAACAGGTATCCACAATAAAATTCTGCAAAGAGCTATTGATTTTAAAGGTGGACTTTCGATTTTGGGAAAGATTATAAAAAATTGAGTTTTCGGTAAGTCATATAACTATTTGTGACATTCACTCATATTAACTTATTGTATAAATTTGTAGATGGTGCAATACAGTTGATAAAAGGAAGGTTCTGATGGAATCATAAGACATACGCTTAAAGCGTATCCAATATTTACATTATTTTAACGTTAGCAATTGTAATTTCCTATGATTACATTTTTGTCATAAGTTGTTTTGTGGCATAATTTTAGTGAAAGATTTAATTATAATTCTCAATTCATTTTTGTGAGTTTGCATTTTATATTTTTGTCATTATTTACATGTTCATTTTATTTTGCGTTTGTGAATAAATAAATTTAAAAATAATTTACTCCTAAACCAAAGTAATAAGTAATCACATTGAAACTAATAAGAACCCCGTTACATTATGGTAAGTACTTTGTTTACTTTGATATGTGGTGCAATTACACCTTATTCTTTTACTACAACATATTGTGTTATTAATTCGAAAGTTTTTGTTATACACATCTTCATTTTAATTAACGTGTAGGAGTATCGACGTGCCACTTTAGATTTGGCATAGTAAAGTAATGTAAGACATATGAATTCGTTTACATAGTTTTCTAAAATACAATATGCCTTTTTGGGGGCGTTTCAAATAGCATATTTAGTTTATTAAGTTTCAACACATTCGACGTAGTATTAAACTGTCCCTTAAAGAGCCAGATATTAAGGTTTTCTTTCATGCTTTGCAGGTACATGTATCATTTTACAGTAGTTTACGATAAATTATAAGATTGAATTTTTGGGTATAGATCGTTTTGTTATTCTGTAAATAAAGTTAGTTATTCAGCAGACATTGTTGATAACTCAAGTATTTCACAAAACATAGCCTTATTAATTATAAATTATCGCTTGATTTTACTACAATTTGCAACATTTCTGTTTAACCCGATAACCTATTTATGAAATTTTCGTACATCGCTACTGGCGAACCAGCAGATTTTTGCGCAGCTTTTCATGACTCATTGTGTCGTTCCGAAAGTATTTTACCTCTAATAAGGTACAAAAAACAAGGGTAAAAGAGTTCGAATAAAAAAAAAGGTTAAGTTATACATTAATCTTTTACAAGGAAATTCCTTGTCAAAGGCAACAATGGTTATAGCCATACAATCATAGAATATATTCTATTCATAGAATGGTATTTTATATTCTATGGTTATAGCAGTAAAAGCGGATTGCCAATATATGGTGATATTTTACGTTTATGTGGCCATCCTGCTAAATTGAAACACAACTAGGGTAGAACTTTTGTCTCTTTCATTTAAATGTCAAACTTTAATAGAAACCGTCTATTTAAACACTAAATACTAATTAAAATTAACAATTACTAATCAATGACTACATACATAAATATTTCAAAACAAAAGTCACTAGAGCAATAGCAGACAAAAGAACAAAAAAAATGGCGTCTTACTAGAATCCTCACAAAATCTTAATGCGCACTCGTTGAAAACCTTCTCCCTACTCCCATATCTCTCATGAAAACTAATTTTTAAAATAAAAAATACATTTTGTTAAGTTATCCGTGAATTATCCAACGTAGTTAACAAGTTCCAACAACAGATGACTCTGCACTACGAGCATTTCAATTGGGAATAAAAGAGGCATATTAGCATAGTAAATGACATTAGTAATGTTTATACTTATAAACAACGATATTGCAATGTATCTCATCTTAAATGCATGTTAAAGAATAAATACTCCTAAGAATATTTAAAAAACGTGGTCTTGCATCTTCGACTTATTCATTACGAACATTTAAGCGTGAGCGCGTCGCACGAGTAAGTTAAAAAGAGTTGCAGTTTGACAATCAGGATAAAGATAGGATAAGTTTGGGATAAATCATAGCTACCTTTACTGACGGCTATGGATATACATACGTACATAGAAAGTTCACAAATAATCAAATATTTTTGTTCAAATTTTGTTACTGAAAGAAAATATATTTACATTTGTTACATATACAGAATAGGTTGTACAACACAAATCATTTGTAAATTTGAAAACATAGTTAAACCGATGCCAGAGTGATTATATTCTGTTAACATTAAATTACAATTTTATTAAAGCAAGTTACCTAAAATTGAACGATCTTTAAAAGAAGTATCTATTTTTGTTTCATAAAATGTACTTTAGCGTCCTCTATAAAGTAACTTTATTTGTAAATCGATTTTAATCAAAATTTGATATGAGGCACTGACATGCTCAGGGTCCAACATCAGAAAATTAGGGGTAAGGTCTTCTTCAAAAGTAAGATGAACAACTTCATCTAAAGAAGAAGAAAAAAAAATGAAACATTTGATCCTAGCGTAAGCAAAACTGGGACATCCTATGCAACACGATAAGGTACAGAGAACCGTGCAAGTAGTTCTGAATAAAGGAACAAAGATACTTCATTCATGAAAATGTAAACTTTCACCATTATCGCACATAATAAAATACTTTTCGTTTTTGGGTTTTTTAAAATGGTGTATTTTAAATTATACAATCTAAACGTTTCGGTAACACTTACAGTTATCTCCGTCAGTAGTAATATTTATTAAAATTGTTAAAGATGTTGAAAACAATTTTGTCAAAGTTGAAAAATTAAACCATAAACATCAGCCTGCTATTAATATTGCACTTTAAGAAACGTATAAAGCCAACTACAGAATTAAATTTTAGTATTAACTAGGTCATTAAAAATTAAATATTGTTAAACTGTCTTAAAGATGGCAAATCAGAACACCCTCTAATAATAAAAAATGTCAGCCAAAAAAACACATTTAACAAAATTTAATCAAGTTATGATGTAAGTGTAAAGTTGTGAAAAACTTCAATTTCAAAATGATAGAAGCATTCACAAATATAAACATGACATCAAATAAAATAATCCAGTTTAATCTAACAAAGAGATATCTTTATCAATAAGTGCAACTCTTATTAACAATGAAAAGCATAATGTAGAACTTTTTTTGTAATTTTTTAGTTTTAATCTTAATTTCAACTGCTTATGTTAAATTATATTGCTGTGGTAATTTATTATACAATTGGTAAAGCATTTGCTTCAAAGTCTAGGAAAAATACAGCAAAAAGCCTAGACATACCAAAAGTCAAAATTAAAATCAAAATTTGACGTATCATTATGCCTTTTTTTAAGTTATAAGATTCCAAAACCTATTTAAACGGAGATTTTCTTCTTGTCTATCAAAATTATTAGGGTGTTTATATATTTCAATAGCTTCACGTTGTAAACGAACATAATAATGAGTTTGTCTTGACAATATTTCCATATTGTCAAATTGAATGTCATAATTTAGATTATTCAAGGCATGGTCAGCCACCGCAGACTTCTCTGGTTGACCTAATCCACAAAACCTCCTATGTTCTTTACGTCTTGTATCAAAGCTACGTTTTGTGGTTCCAATGTATACTTTTCCACATGAACAAGATAACTAATACACTCCGGAGATGATAATGGGTTTGACACATCTTTAGGTGATCTTAAATGTTCTTTAATTTTTCTTGTAGGTTTAAAAATAGTCCTAATGTCATATTTAATTAGGATTTTTCCAATTCTATCTATGACATTAGCTATAAAAGGAAGAAAAGCAGTACCAACATTAAGAACTGGTTTTTCTTTAAGGTTACGTCTAGAAGGTGTAATAACATTATTAATATCTGTAAGTGAATATCCTTTATCTTGTACAGATTTTGTTAACTATTTATATTCATCCTTTAAAAATTCAGGGGCACAAATTCGTTTTACTCGATTTACTAAAGATTTAATTACAAGTGGTTGGATAATTTATTAAGGTATCTATCAGTGTGTGTCGGCTTTCTGTAAACCTTAAAAGATAGTTCAACAATATTTAATTTGTAATGACCTACTTATTCTTTACTAAAATTTAATTCTATAGCTCTCTATGGCTTTATACGTTTCTCAAACTGCAATATTAATAGCAGGCTGATGTTTATGTTTTAATTTTTCAACTTTGATAAAATTGTTTACAACATCTTTAACAATTTTAATAGATATTACTACTGACGAAGATAACTGTAAGTGTTAGCGAAACATTTAGATTGTATAATTTAAAATACATCATTAAAAAAACCCCAAAAAAATAAGTATTTTATTATACTTCATTCATGGTCGACGGACGAGAAGGAAAATAACTAATACTGTTTTTAAAGAAAAGACGTAATTCAACGTAACACAGAAATAATTCTCAAAGCTTGACCACCTGTTACCAAAAAAACCAATACATCTTGGTTTCACGATTTCAAGCATACAATTTATTTGATTCAGCCTAAGCGGATATATACCGCAATTTTATTCAAAGACGGACAAAGTTTAGAGCCTAAATTTTTATACCAACAGCAGTGTTTTAAAAAACGATAGTGTGGTAGTGTGGTTGGCAATTTTGTAACTGCTCGTGTGTCGGTACTTCCTACGATGGTCGTACCATACGAGAGAGTACCCAGAGGTGTTTCGTTGTTTATACCAAACTCTTTGTTTTTGGATACCCGAGCCTGTAGGGATAGTGTCAGTTTTTACGGTATATTATGAGTTGAACAACCAGTTATTCTGTTATAAGACTGACATACATTAGAATTACGAACAAACGGCAAATAGGTACATCACTAAGGCAACATTTGAACTCTTGCTTCAAAAAACAGTTGAGAAATCGGTTAATGAGAACATAAATAAAAATTGTTTTCGATGCTGTGGCCGGTATCCATAAAACACTAACGCATTACATTGTAAAAAAATCCATATACAAAGCAAAAAGAAATAAAGGTCCCAAATGTAATGCCTTTCAAGCTATCCTGAACCTTCTAAAACGTTACTTCTGTTATACGTACATAAAATACCGATTCTACATAAAATAAAATTCAGCTTAAAGGAATCCACATTTATTAGGAAACAATGATGAAACACATTTGGGTGAAATGAAAGATGGAACAAATATAACGAGTACAAGAGTGAAGACGCTTCAAATTGCCATGAAGGGATTCTCACTACATATTAAACTCAGTGTGTGTTAAGTAAGACAAGAACGTCACTATTTAGAAAATACTAATTTGGCAAAAACGAAATGCGAAAATAATGACTGGTAGCGTTATTAAACCCGGTTCATAAGCCAATAGGGGTGATTGTTTTCATAACATATGTGTGACATTGATTCCAAAATTAGATATAATGAGTTAGAATCAGATTTTAAAGAAAGCTCACACTGGCAAAGAGAGTCGTGCAACATAAACTCGATCTGAGGACAAGACTGCTAATTCGATTGATATTAAATTAAAAAATGACAGCAACTATTACAAATACGTATCTTTTTTAGGTTTTAAATCGTGAATTTTAAGATACATTACATTTATTTGTTTGCATAACAAAATTAAAAAAATTAAATTCAGTGTCAAAGCAAGTTTGTAAAATATGGGAACGCAATGACAAAGCCCGATGTGTTAATGAAGCATGTTAGAAGGTTACCTTAGAAACTACAATTTATTTTACTAGGTAGAGCCTTAGTAAATTAATTATTATTAAACCACCTTCAAAACAGCAAATCAGAACACTCTAACGTGCCACAATCAAAAAATAGATTTAACAAAATTTAATCAGATTATATTGTCACCGTGAAGCTCTGAAAAACTTTAATTAAAAAAATGGAAAACAAATTTATAATGAAACACTTGGCATATCTATTAAAGATCTAGGAAAATCATAACAAATCTAACAAAGAAGTAATTTTTGGTTACTTCTTAAAGACTTCAATTGTTTCGATAAATAACATTAAAATGATAAAGTATTTACTTCAAAGTCTAGGCAAACACATAAAAAAACTAGACATACTAAAAGTTAAAATTGAGACGCGCCATTCTGCCTTTTTTAATTACAATGATTGAAATTATTTAAACCGTGATTCGCTACTGCCAACTTGTTTGGTTGATTCAATATACAAATTCTTGTATGTTCTTTACGACTAGTACCAAAGCTACGTTTTGTAGTTCCAATGTATACTTTTTCAGAAGAACGAAACAATTTATACACTCCGGAAGCTAGCAGTAGATTTGAAGCATCTTTAGGTGATCTTAAATGTTTTTAATCTTTCTTGTATGTTTGAAATTTTTTTTCAATATTATTCACAACATTATTTATGCAAGGAAGAAGATCTCTACAAACATTAAGCTGTGATGGTTTTTTACGGGTACGCCTAACAGGCTATATTACATGATTACTTTCTTTATGGGAATAACCATTAGTTTCCTGTGATGTTTTTAAATGATAAAATTAAACTTCCAAAAATTCAGGATCACAGATTCGTGTAGCCCGATCTACGCGAGCTTTAATAACCTTAATAATTTGATGTGAATGGTGATTTAATAGTTTATGAAGATATCTTTCAAAATGTGTACGTTTTCGTAAACGTAAAAGAAAGAGATGTTATTTGTTATATATATATATATATATATATATATATCTATATATATATATATATATATATATATATATATATATATATATTTTTTGGTAAACTTTCATTAGTTTCCTTTTCCATGGTAAATACCATTATAACATTTAAAAATTCATTTAGTCGTTCTTCACCATGTCAAATAACGGATATAATAACATATCTACATGAAACTGTAGGCTTTTTGGATGCATTTTCTAGAGCTAATGTTTCAAACTTTTTCATGTAAAAATTAGCTACTATGTACTATACTATATTATATTCTACTATAAGGCTACAATAGCTATAATATCAAGTTGTTCATAAGATTTATTATTCCACTGAAAATAAGTAGTAGTAAGACGGTGCTAAAATAGAAATGTTATATCTTTCGTAAGAATGTTATCACTATATTCGATGGTTTATTTTAAAAGAACTTGAGTAGATATGAAGTTATTAAGATATTATGCAAAGAAAAAAGTCCCAAGAGAAATTTATCTTTCCGTCAATGAATTACCTTATTAGATCTTGAACGTAATAACTAGATGAATGTATTACCATCAGATAAAAGTAATGAAACTGTTATTTTAAATATGAATGATTATACATTTAAAGTTCAACAATTACTTATTGAAACCATAAACATATCGTGAACTACCAAAGGATGCTACAAACACGTATATTTTGAAAATTAAAGATCTTATTAAAATATCTTCTATTTCTGTAGAAACTATAATGAAATTAACTAGCTCGGAAGCTCTTTCACCATAACCATATGGATCACCAAAAATTCACAAACCTAATGTTCCTTTATGGCTCATTGTTAGTGCAATTGAATCTCTTATTTTTTTGAAACATCTGACATCTTTATTACTGCCTTGTATAGGAAAAACACCCCAACACATCAAAAATCCAGCACATTTCATTGAAAATTTTACTTTTTAAATGGAAGAATATGGTTAGTTTTGAAGTTGTCTTGGTGTTTATTAAAGTTCCTTTAAAAGAAATCATTGATTATCGATCACATTTTTTCAGAAAAACATATCATCTCTGTCTTACTACTACTTTGAGTGAAATAATTAATTTTATGAACAACTTAGTGTTGTAGCTATTAAATCACCATCCATTTCAAAAGATTAGTGTAATTAAAGCTCTAGTGGACCTAACAGTTATTCCCTTAAAGAAAGTAATTAAACCTGTTACATGTATCCGTAAAGAACAATTACCGGTTAATGTTGGTAGAGTTTTGCTTTCATTCAAAGCTAACGTTATGGGTAAAACTGGAAAAATATTCGTGGTATTAAAATTATTATTAAAATCATCTAAAAATGCTTCAAATCTACCGTTAGCTTCCGGAGTGTATAATTGTCTTTTGCATGTTGAAAAGTACACATTGGGACCACAGAACGTAGCTTTGATAATAGACCATGCTTTAAATAATTTAAACCACCGCATTCAATCTAACGATATAGAAATTTTACAAAGGCCTACTTATTACTCTCTTTGTGTACATTGAGAAGCTATTGAGACATATGAACATCCAAATAACTTTAACAGACAAAAACAAAATCCTCTATTAAATAGATTTTAATATCTTGTAATTAAAAAACGCAGAATTATACATCTTAATCACAATTTTAAATTTTGGCATGTCTAGGTTTTATTGTGTGTTTTTCCTAGACCTTCAAGTAAATGATTTATCAATTTGTTTATTCATCACAGGGGCCTTTTTCGACCCCTGGGCGGGGTTTAGCCGCTAATTAATCCTTTTGGCCATATGAGCCTTTTTGGCTATCCAGCCCTCTGGTTAGAGGTGTGGGATGCCCCTAGGGTGTGGTCTAGCGGCCATTTTGGCTGAGTTAAGGCAGGGTTAAGACTAGATAAGGTCCTTCCTAAGACTAGGCCACATCCATCCTTTTACCTGATTGGTTGTAGGCCATTTTGGCATAGGTCTACGGAACTTGCTCGTGAGTCTTTGCCCATTGGCAGGAAATTTGAATTTGTATTGCTTTCGGGCCTTCGCCCCCTTGTCGGAAAATTTGAATTTGTATTTAGGTCTCTGAATTCTGATTGTTTATTGCGAGAAATTTGAATTTGTATTCTAATAAGGACCCTAATGCTAACTTGTAAGGCAAGTATAGGTCCTTTGGAATTCGCTATCTGGTCTTAGCCCGCTTGTCGTGGCCTCCTTGCCCTAAAAATTTGAATTTGTTTGTAGAGCCACCTACTTGTGTACAGACTAACAAATGTTTTCTGTAATAGAAGTGGCTCCACCTAGCGGTATATTTTAAAACTACATACAGATCACTGTAATGGTTATTGGGGAAATTTTAAATAAAAGGGCCTAGTTCTAACTTGTAAGGTAGTTATAAGACGTCTACACCAGCTTTCGGGGCTTAGACCACTGTTACACACCACTTATTATGGCTTTAATTATGAGTCATAATTAAATTTATAAATAAAAAAGATAAAAGGTTTTAATCATTTATTATAAATAATACTATTTTGAGATTTAAAACAAATCAAACAATCATATCAATCAAAGGAATTAACCAAATCAGTCAATTATTACTTACTTTGTAGATAAGGCTAACCGACACTCTGAGTTGTTACTCTCCCTAAACGTGAGGGCACCGGCGTGGGGAAACCGTCGATCATCAGCAAATCAATCTCAATCAATCAAATAATAACTTACAGCTTGCAAAAATCAGCTTACAATTCAATACTGGCTTGGCTTAACTACAGCTTATTAAAACCAACCACAATTCAAAAATACGTGAGATAGCCTTCGGCATAACCGTCAATATACGAGTGTCAAATTAGCTTGTAACACTATTGCCGGGTTTTGCATACAGTGCAAGAAATACGTTTTACAGTTAAGCTAGTAAAAATACCTATACAATAACAAATATAACCAAACTCGAAATCAGACCACTATATTATTTTACATACAAGGATTGGCTTATCGGAAATACCTCTGGCAAAAGGGCCGTAGATAGATAAACAAGCTTGAACGCAATATTTCGTTTTGGAAATGGGTAATTCCCTGGGGACAAATGAACAAGCTGACTTTCATTCCAATTTTGATAATACATATGTGGATTGAAACTAACACCGATTTCGTTTCGTAAGGTCTCTGTGTTTTATTTTACACAACGCTTATTATCATTAGACAAACATAATAATAATAATATCACTCAAATTCGGAAATACCTGTGGCAAAAAGGGCTCTGCATTTATAAACAAGCTTGAACGCACTATCACATTTTGAAAACGGGCAAATACGCCGTAGGTAAATAAACAAGCTGACTTTCATTTACAATTTTGATAATATACAAGCGTTTCGAAACTGATACCGAATTCATTTCGTAAGGCAGCTATAGGACTCTGTTTTATTTTAGCCACGCTTATCATTATCATTAGAATAACAATGATATCGCCCAAATTAACGTGTACACTATTGTCGAGTTTTGCATACAGTGATAAAAATACGTTTTACAGTTGAATCAGTAAATATGCCTATACAACAACAAATATAATCAAACTTGAAATCAAGCCTTTAATTAAATAAAGTAAATAAAATAAGGGATAGGGGTTACAATAAAAAACGAACACTTACTAGGGTTGTCGATAATCGTATTGTATGAACGCATTGACAGAGTAAAGAGCTGCTTACGGTCTCAACATATTCACTTTGGGCGTCTTGATTATAACTGAATAATATAAAGTACTTAGAGTCTTCCAGCAATCATTAATATAATGTAATTATGTTCTGGATTTCACCAGTTATGTAACAACAATAACAACCTTTCACTATTCAAGTACATCTAATTTATTTGGAAAAGTAACAGTCCTACATTAATGAAATCTTTATGAAAGTTATATGGATTTGGATTATATGATGTCCACGTTCTTTGTGCGTGACAAAAAATCCCTCCAATTAGATTACACTTATTTTTAAAATCAGACTTGTTTATTGGTGACGTCATCTAGTGGTGTATTTTTAAACTAGTGCATCTTTTCTGTAATGGAAGTTGGTTGTGCGTTTACCTAGTAGTGTATTTTTAAACGGTCAATATAAATCACTTAATGCTTACAAACAATTATTAATATAAAGTAGATAACAACTTTCGCTATTAAATTTTTTCTACCGTGTCTGGGAAGAACCCCTAATTACTTAATTACGAGAAAGACAAATAGACCTTGAAAAATGCAATTGTGTTGTTCATGACTAATTAGATTACACTTATTCTTAAAAGTAGATTATTTTGGTTGAAGGTAAACGAGTAGACCTTTTCTTTTGAGAAAGTGAGGGAATTTGAATTTGACCCCCAGGCATTTGACCATTTGTTTATCTAACCCCAGACGTTTGTCTATTTTGAATAACGACTTATACAAAAAACAATCTTCATTTCAAAAACGCTGACTTGGTTTAAGTTGCAGCTTGCAAAAAACAACTCTCACTTCAAAAACAGACTCCAATTTAATGGAATTAAGCTACAACTTGCAAAAACTAACCCTAAATTCAAAAAATACTGACTTCTGACAATACTAACCGTAAGCCTTAACTAAAATCACTAATGCATACTAACTCATAAGACACCGTCAAGTAAATCAATTAATCAATCAAATCAATTGTTTTTGTTTGACAACACTGTAAACAATTTAATTATGAGTCATAAGTGTTAAATGACCGTTTTTGATTTCTCCCATACCCTTAGACGTACAGATTTTTTTGTTTTTGCATTAAACCGAATAAGACTGACAGAAGTTGATTTCAATTCATTATCTTAGACTTGCACCGCGTTTTTTTTACTCCCAGGCGTTTGAATATTTGTTTACTCGCCCCCGGCATTTGTCTATTTTCAATAACGATTTTTTCGCTTAATTGATTTGTTTGATGGAAGGATTTGAACACAGGCACTCACACACACACACGCTCATACCCCTATACTTGTCTTACGAGATAGTCTTTGGTCTTGCTGTCAATATACGAACAATTTAGGTTAGGTCAATATATGTACAATATTAGGTTAGATTAGTACACGCAAAATCTTAGGTTAGATCAATGTACGTACAATGTTAAGTTAAATCAATAAACGCACATGGGCCGCCAAAAAGGCTCTTAATATGGTCAAAAGGACCTTAATTAGGGGCTAAACTCCGCCAAGGTGTTGAAAAAGGCCCACGAAAAGAAGCCGACCCCACCCGCAGGCCACCACCCAGACCACTACTCAGTCTCCACTCCACCCCCCACCACTTTTAATTAACCCTTTTCCACCTCCACCACTTTTAATTAATTATGACATCAGGACCTCAAGTGCCCTCCTTCTACTTATGTTTAACTAACATAGCAGCCTTTTCATTGAATTTTCATGTTTTATCAACTGCTTTTGATACTTTAATTAAATTTTTATATTTTGTCATTATTAGTGAAGACGATGATAACTGTACTTGTTATCGAAACGTATAAATTTTGTATAATTTGTCTTAAAATACACGATACCTATTTGTAATTATGAGTTTAAACGTGAAAGTCTACATTTTCATATGACTGCAAATTTATTGGAGACTTCGTGATAGTAAAATATGAACAATAATACTTTTACTGGGAATGACAACTACGAATTTGAAATTACTATCATGACACAATGTATGTAATAATGCAGTAATGAAAAACTATGGAAATGGCTTACATGGCGTAATATAAAAGGGAGACTTAGAAAACATGTCAGCATTAGAGATTTGGTTCAATACATAAACATTATACAGAATGATTCTATACTGGACTATGTGTATTAAGCAGTTTTAACTGTTTATTTATTGGTATTTTTGATACACTTGACTTTTTTAATAAATTAAGCAGGTAATATTATTAAGTGGGTATTAATAAGTTGCCATTATTATTTTTAATTTAGGCGTTTTGTAACAATCTGCGGTATATAAGATAAATTTTAATGGTAGTGTTTAATCATCTAACTAGCAAGTTTCATTATATTCATTATGTTCATTATATGCTGCACTTACCCTACTTCAAAAGTTTAAATTGGATTAAAAAAAAGATAAATGCGATTATTTTTGATATAGATACTTGAAATAATAAGGATTGAATCTAAATTATTTAAAATTTTTTTTAACAAAGTATCGGTTGCAGTATTAATTTACCGCCTATAGCTTTTCTTAAGCATTTTCATAGTAGAAAGTTTTTAGCTCATAATTTAAGTTTATAACAAATAAATTATGTTACGTTACTGGTTAGAAATGAGATCAAACTCAAATACTAACGGTACTTTTTCTTTCAAATTGCATATTATCCTTATGCAAATAATACACCCTCGACTGGTTTTATAGATATACGGTTTCTACATAGTTGATTGGCTTCTTGATCAAATTACTATAACTTTAGTTAAGTTCAATAATCGTAGATGTAAAGGTGCTTCTGAAAATTAGCATAGATTAGAACAATGCCAACTGAAAATACTGAATCCACCCATTTGTTATCTGATGATAATCAACCACGATACGTAATGCATCAACCATCAATAGCTCAACAAAGATATCGACGTTTAAGAACATTTCAGTGCTGTGTGTGCTCAATACTAATGTAAGTAATTATAATTATTAATTGTTACTATGTTCGTCAATTTTAGAATTCTGGTGGTTATATTGCTTGTCCTCGTCGTGTCTTATAGTATTAGAGATAATGTGCGGGCAGGTGAATTTAATTCAAGTAGAAAATTAACAAATAGAACTGATATTCTCTTAACTTTATCTTGGCCTATATCAGATAGAAATCAACAAAAATATTGCGTAGATCGTGACAGTGATTGGCAAGATGCTTTAACATTTGGTTCAAATGCTCTTCAAACTCGTGATTCGTTCGAAAAGTTAGCGCCAACGTTAAATATTTATACTCCCAGTTACAGACACCAAAAATCATTTGTTGCGTCTAATAAAAGCAGATTATTATCACGTTTAGCTTTTATTAGAGAAAATGCTCACAAGTACTTAAAAGGGTTAGTATTCTCGTACTTATTCTAAAATGTGACCCATAAAGTAGCTTTCAGAAAAAGTAACGCAGTGATTTCCATATGCAAGAAAAGCGAAGTTCGTAATATAACAAAATGCAATGGATTAGAAAAATACCGTAGTTACGATGGGACTTGTAATAATTTGGAGCACCCAATGAGTTATGGCGTCGCTTTTAATCCATTTAGACGCGCTCTTCCTCCCGATTACGCAGATGGTATTATTTTTATGTAACATTCAAAAAGAAAAATTATATTTTTAGGTCTTAGTGAGCCCAGAATCGCTAAAGATGGTAGCATGCTTCCGTCAGCAAGAGAAGTTAGCGTGGTTGTACATCGTCCAATTTATAGACATGACAATAAATTTACAGTAATGCTTGCGGTTTGGGGCCAGTTTATAGATCACGATGTTACTGCTACAGCACTAAGTCAAACCAGGGAGGGTAACAGTATTGCTTGTTGTTTGACACCTGAACACCCTGACTGTTTTTCTGTTAGAATTTCTCTCAATGATACCTTTTATTCCAAATTTAATGTGACATGTATGCAATTTGTACGCTCCGCTGCTGCTCCAAGTGATATTTTAGAACCACGACAACAAATGAATCAGGTATCATCGTATCTTGATGGATCTACTGTGTACAGTTCCTCTCCAACCATAGCACGTGAATTGAGGGAAATGAGAGATGGAAAGCTAAAAGTATTTGTCACTCCGAATAACAGAACGTTGTTACCTATTGCATATGATCTAAATGATGGATGTAATCGTGCTGAACAGAATAAAATAGGCAGATATTGTTTTTTGACAGGTAAAAACGGAACATTCGCTGGTAATGATTTTTATAATTTTTTTAAGGTGATCAACGGGCCAATGAGAATTTGCATCTCACATCTATGCATTTAATATGGGTACGTCAACATAACTATTTGGCATCACAGCTGAAAGAAATAAATCCAAATTGGAGTGATGAGCAAATATACCAGGAAGTACGTAAAATTCTCATTGCGCAAATTCAACACATTACGTACAATGAATTTTTAAACGTCGTAATTGGTGAGATAATTCTGTTTATCTTAAAGTAATGTTTAAGTCTAAACCCAAACATTGCTGTGTTAATGTATCTCATTTTACAATTTGAATGAGAAATTTTCTATTCGGCATCATGTAAGTTGTGACAAAATTTTATAAAACTAAGCCATGACTACTACTATTTCTTATGTATGTCTACTATAGTCGTTTGATTAGTCATGAGTAAATGTAGGGGAAACACGACATGTGGTCAAAATACAAATAACTATAATAAAATATAGAGTGTTTCGAACATTGAATCGCGCACCATATTCATCTGTCATTTGTTGAGTAGATATAATTCACAGTTTTGTAATTGTGATATTGATATTTTCGAACCTGATGTTTGGAAGAACATTTATTAAAAACCCGTTACAATAACGGAGCACACTTTACAGTATTAGTTTGCAAGGTTACGTGATCATTTTAATGTGCATAATCATCTGTTGCTGCCCTCTATTGAATATTTAATAAAATATTTGAGAGAAAGAAAGAAATATCACTTGATATTACCCTAAAAGGTTTGAAAACTTCGCGGCTCTCACAAACTAAACCGCAGCAATCTCCATCTGATTTTCACAAATGTATGGTCACAATAGCCTACTGACTTAAATACTACAGCGTAACATCTTTTATTTGACAAAATATGCTCCCTGAAACTTAATTCAAATCAATAAAAATTGTATAAAAAAAATAAATGGAAATTCTTACAAAATCCATCTCACCCACCCCCTATGGGTGAGATGGCATACACCTAAAATTAATATGTTTTATTTACAAATATTGCAAATTATAATTTTTGCGCTTCTGAGTAGGCCTATGCAGTCCGCGTGGCACCATTTTTTTTTTGCGCATTTGGCAACGTAGCCACCATTCTTTATTGCGTGACTTAGTATATGGTGTATTGCAATAAATGCAGGCTGGATCTTCTTCCTATTCAGGCCCAGAACACTCTGGTTCTTCTTTACTCTCAAAAGACGATGGTACGCGCACTTTTCTCTTGGCCGAGCATCTATCAGATCTTTTTAAAATTGTAGCTCTCTTACTAGCCACCTCTAACTTCAGTTCCACTATGTCTGGTGTAGTATTTAAAACTCCGAATTTTCCTTTTTTACGATGTCACTTGGTTCTTACAAATACCTTTGACGATGGAGAAATTTGGGATAATGTAAGTCTGCTAGATTATTTAATTTCTTCTAATGGGTTTGGTTTACTTGTAGTAACTTCTGTGTCTGTGGTTGATAGTACCATGCCATCACCAATTTCTGGTAACAATGACTCTGAAGGTAATTCATCCTGTTACATCAGCAGGTGCAAACATCCAGTCAGGAAAAGTGTTTTCGTTTTGTAGGAAAATTCCAGCAAACGCGAAACCACTTTGGCCATTTTTTACTGTAGCAGCTCAGAGATACGCTTCTTTGAACATGCCCGTAATTTGCTGGTGAGTTGCTGTTCTACCGGGGTGATTTTTCAGCCAGACATTCAACTCTTGATTGTAGAATTTAAATAGTATTTAATGGTCCAAAAAACAAACGTCTAGCGGCTGAAGCCTATGGGTGCGATGTGGCGGGAAACAGACAATTACAACGCCATTCTCCTTTGAGAATGTTAAAACATCAATGTTTTTGTGACTAGAATGTCCGTCTAACAGCAGCAGAACTTTATTTTGGGGTGATGCTTTGGTGTGTTTGACAAACTGTTTCAACAATTTAAGAAAAATCTCTCTATTCATCTATCCTTTTTCTTGAGCAAATCCTACGGAACCAGTTGGGGCTTGGTTCATTAAATATAATTTCATATTTTTCCTCGGAAATATAAAAACTGGAGCGTTTACACAACAAACTGATGTGAAGTGATGGTCCCTCTCAGTATTGGTTAAAATACAAACCTGTTTTCGACCTTTAGTTGCAAAAATCTTAGTCTGATCTGGCGGCACTGTGCTAAATCCTGATTCGTTAACGTTCCAAATTTTCTGTGGCTCAAATTTATATTTTCCCATTATTTCACTTAATTGATGAAAAAATGTCTGAACTTGAGATTTATTGAAAGCGCGGGCCCTTGCAGCTGAAGTAGCTTCCGGTATTCGAAGAGATATTGAAGGGTTCCGCTTTAGAAGTAATTTTAGCCAACCCTACCAGCCATTTCTTTTTCATTTGAAAATCTTTGACGGATTTTTTGCCAACGGCTATTTGATACGCCAACTTTCTCACATCCACCGAAGCCATCCCAAAGAATTGAATTTCCAAATATTGTAGATGTTTAACTAATTATTTTTCCAAATTATCTTCAAATGTCGTCTTGTGCCCGCCCAGATATCCTTTAGAAGTACTCCCCGTTTGAGCAAGTCGGCGCAACGTAGTACACGGGACATGATGGATTTTGGATGCCAATAACCAACGCATTTTACCGCTAAAAAAAGCATTGACAGCCTCCCGCATTTGATTCTCATTCCATGACCGTCTTGAAGACACCCTATATATGGAGCGATATCTGATATTAAATTCAGATTTTAGATAGTATAAAAACATATTGATACTGTAGTGATGTTGGTGAAACGGCATACTATGCATCTTAGACAACCAGTTCCTATGCCATCTTACTCACATAGACGCAGCATACTCGAAAGGTACAGCATAAATTAAAACCTACTTTATATCGTTTAATAGCTTCCGATAACAAACACAACAAGCTTTGTCAGATGTCGAATTTTCCACAATTTTACGTGGCACCCCTACAACAACTAGATACGAACTAAAAAACGGTACCCTTACAACCGCCAACGCATTATTCATCCTCAGTAAAGTCGGTGTTGCCATACTTTCTTTATTTTCTCAGATACACGCGCTATGCTATCTCAGTGACTACGCCGTCCCAGCGTATTTTCCCCTATGTTAATTCTCAGCTTTACCTTAACGGCTTTTTTCAGGATCAGAGAAGCAGAAGATCTACATAGCTTGCAAATTGGTGTGCCATGTGGGCAGGGGAGATCATCAAACCGTACTTTTTTGAAGATTATGGCAACTGGTCAATTAATCTTTTTAGAGAGTTTTCAACAAAGGCGTATATTTCGGGAGAACGAAAGGTGTTGCTAACAACTATTCTGCGAAAAATAATAAAATATATTCATGAAACATAACCTACGATTATATGTACACATTCTAAAGTAGCATTGAGACATAAACTTTTTTTTTTTTTGGCAGGACAAGTGTTCTATTGGTTAATGGACACATTATAATAGTACAAAAACCTTTTTTATATTTTCACGACGCTCATCGTTCGACATTGCTTCGGTGTTATGAAAACCAGTTTAAAGCTCGTTGTTACCAAGCACGTTATATTTAATCTAGTGAAAATCCTTGATCTGAACACTTTGATATTATTTTTAAATTGCCTTTTCCCCGATGTGGGAAAAATTTGCATTCCAGGCTTTTTGATATGATTTAAATTTATCATCTGACTAAATTTTTGTACGAAACAAAAGAAATTAAGCAGGTGTACTTGAAATTTGATGATCTCACAAAATTGAGGATACAAACGAAAAACCGGTATTTCTTAATGTTAATTGAATTATCAAAACTATTCTCAATTGAAACCCGAGCAATCTTTTTACAACGTTTTAGAACAGGTAATCATAATCTAAATTTAAAGAATAAGATAGTGTCACTCGTTTGGGTCAAACTAATTGTATCCTTGAATTATATTTCTTAGAAAGTGCGTAATATTTTACTATTCTACGCATGTATAGGTATGGTGTAGGTATGCTCGGGTTTACATGTACTTGTACAACAAAAACACATGTTACTTTTATGGCTATAAATTAATTTTGTAATTTTTGTAAATTTAAGTGTATAACGTTCTTTTTGTTGATAGCGATCATTTTTGCATCGTTCTGTTCTTTTCTTTCAGTAGTCAATATTTTCCTACCTTCGTTATTCCAAGTTCCTTGCGGCCTTCCTCTCCTCACTTTACCTTTCATGTGCGATTCCAATATCTGTAATTCACTCCCCTAACATGCCTGAGATATTCTTTCTGATATGTATTCATGTTTTTTAACGCACACTACCACGCAATATATTATCACTGGACTAAAGATCACTTTGATTACATTTATTTTGGGAAACTTTTTTTTGTTTATGGATGCTCTGTTTAGTAGGTAATATAGACTTTTGTTTTTTTTTCCTCTGTTCGTTTCATAACATCTATCTCTTATCTTCTTGCTTCAATAAGAAATAATTCTAGGAAGTGATTGCGTTTTTTGGAATAGATTACTTCTTTATACATTATGAAGACCTTAAGCTATTTAGTGTCACTAATGCCTTTCCTGTTTTGGTATTTATAGCTAGAAATACCAAAACATAATTCCTTACAGATCCAAAGAGATAGTTTTATTAAAACTTGAAAACAGTATCGTGTGGTGTAGTTTTCTATGCTATTTTAAAATTTTAAGTACCCCTGTATAAACTAGTAGAATTACTTTTACAAGGATACGGAGTATAAATAATGAATGCTATTTTGTTAGACTGCCACTGCTATTGTGTAGGTGAGGCGAAGACCAATCCATTACAAGTTAGTAACTAACAATTTTTGTTGCATTGATGGGTATGGTTTTAGTTAATCTGGACAACGTAATATAGATTTTGGAATATAGATTAACGTGCTAAACGAAATCCTTTAAAAACTTATTAGGTGGTGTAGTTAGCCGGTGTAGCGCAAGGTGTAAGGGATTAGTGTTACATTATTAAAGTTGAATTTAGGAATGGTGGTTCTATCGTTTGCATAGCTCCTTCCTCCGAAACATATTTTGGTATAATTATACCTACTTATGAGTTTATTCCTAGTGTTAAAAGCTCTAGGTAGTGTTAGGTATTCAAAGCACAAAGAGTAAAATGATACATACATTTTACATTTATTTCTAGTTACTCTACCACAATTAGTAATTATAACACGTTCTTCTCGTTCGACATATTAAGCGACGCTTTATCTTGAAAATATATTATCCTAACTGCATATTTTGTATGTTTGTTACAAATAATTAATTTTTTGTTAATAATTTGATCGCCTAGTAGTATGAGAAACAGCTCTACATTTTGAAAGTTTTATGGTGATGCAAGAGTTAACGCATAGATACATCTCCCTAAAGTGAGCAGATCTAGTCTGCAATGGCGCGAGAGGTACCTAGTAAAAGTTTTACTGTTAGCGCTAGCGTTAGCAAACCTAGTGCCGATATTTATGAACTTAAAATCTAAAGTGATGAGTCAACTGAATCGTCTATGAAACATTTCTGTTATATTTAGTATAATTGTATTTAATTTATAGGACCAAAATTAAGAAAGGAGTTGGACTTAAATCCCCGTAAGAAGGGGTACTATAATGGTTATAACATTACCATCAATCCATCAATAGCAAATCATTTTGCTGCAGCTGCATTTCGATTTGGGCACACATTAATACCTGCTCTAATTAGATATTTAAAAAACGATTCCTTACGCGAAGAGTATATACGTTTCCATAAAATACTGTTTAACCCCTATA